>WNGS01122133.1:0-26875 GCA_020271785.1 Procambarus virginalis
CCTAGCTTACACCACATGTCATAGCTCTTACGACAGCAGCAGCTCACCTGTTATCACGCTTGATGTGGTCTGCAAGTATCACCAAGACGAACAATTGATCAAACTTGATGTTGATATTCAGCTGAGCGAGAGGACACTATAGGCAGCGTCCGCGGTTGTCTGTCACCAAACACTGGATACACGACGTGTGTGTGTGTGCGGGTCGCCATCGCTCTCTTTATATACACTGACCCGCTCCCAAACTTTGGCCTCGGGGTCCCTGCCGCCCGCCGCGACGTCACAGCGCGCCAAAACGTCGTCGACCGGAGTGGTTTTGGCGCCAGGGGACCACGACGGCGCCTCTGACGTCGTCGATTGTCAAGTGTTTGTTGTGACGTCAGGACGCCTCTCACAACACACACACACACACACACACACACACACACACACACACACACACACACACACACACACACACACACACACACACACACACACACACACACACACACACACACACACACACACACACACACACACACACACACACACACACACACACACACAATGCACTTCAAACAATGCACTAGCCACAGGGAGTGCGACACCATCCCCACATTCTACTCAACAGACACCCTACCTGCCCCAACCCCTGTCAGCCCTCCAATAAGTACCCACCTAAATCACCCTTCCCCCACCCACCCCCCTTCTCCCACTCACCCCCCTCCTCCCGCTCATCCCCCTAGCTCCTCCCACTCCCCCCTCCCCCAGGACCACCCTTCTCCCCCATCCCCCAAGCCCTCCCTTCTCCCACATGCCCTCCAGTCTCTCCCACCCACAAGCCCTTCGTTCTCCCCTGCCCCCCTAAGCCCCCCACTCTCCCCCACCCCACCTAAGCCTTCCCCTCTCCACCACTCCCCAACACCCTCCCCTCTTCCTCACCCACCTCAGCCTTCCCTTTCCCCCCAAGCCCCCCAAGCCCTCCCCCCTATACTGCCCTCCCAAACCCCCCCTTCTCCCCCATCCCCCCAACCTTCCTCCTCTCACCCACCCCCTCTACCCTCCCCCTCTCACCCACCCACCCTTCCCTCCCCCTCCCCTCCACCCCCCCCAAGCCCTTCCTCCTCCACCAGTCTCCCCATACCAGATCCTCCAAGCTCCCGCTCACCCCAGACCCCACAGGTCCCCCCAAGAGGAGAAGCAGAAGAGAGTCAGTTTCAGGGTAATGTACTCGAACATAGATGGGATCACAAGCAAGACAAGTGAACTAAGGGAAAGAGCACAAGAGGTGAACCCAGATGTAATCGGACTCACCGAGACAAAACTCTCTGGAATCATAACGAATGCTGTGTTTCCCCAGGAGTACACAGTAATAAGGAAAGAGAGGGAAGGTAGGGGAGGAGGCGGAGTGGCCCTACTCATGAGAAAGGAATGGAGTTTTAAGGAGATGGCTATCCCGGGCTGTGAGGGTTTCAGAGACTACATAGCAGGCACCATGACAATGGGAGGACCAAGGATAGTAGTAGCAGTAATATATAACCCTCCACCAAATGACAGAAGACCCAGTCAAGAGTATGAAAATAACAACATGGCAGTTAACACTATAATTGAGAGGGCAGCCTCTGCTGCCTGTAGAAATAGATCCCACCTGCTCATCATGGGGGACTTCAATCACGGAAGAATTGATTGGGAGAACAAGGAACCGCATGGCGGCGAGGATACGTGGAGAGCCAAACTACTCGAGGTGGTGACTAGAAACTTCTTAACCCAGCATGTCAGAGAACCCACAAGGATGAGAGGAAATGACGAACCAGCGAGACTCGACCTGGTCTTCACCCTGAACGACTCTGACATAAGAGAAATCGGTTTTGAGGCCCCAGTAGGGATGAGCGACCACAGTGTATTGGAGTTTGAGTACCTGATTGAAGAAGGGTTATTGAACTCGAGGAGAGATACTGAAACCAAAAGGTTAGCATACCGAAAGGGAAACTATGAGGAGATAAGAAAATTCCTAACAGACATAGCATGGGAAACAGAGCTCAGGGAAAAGACGGCCCAAGATATGATGGACTACATCACGCAAAAGTGCAAGGAAGCAGCAAACAAGTTTGTCCCAGCCCAAAAGGAAAACAGTGAAATGAAGATGAGAAACCCATGGTTTAATCAGAGATGTAGGCTAGCTAAGCAACAAAGTAAAAGGACATGGAGAAACTATAGGAATAACAGGACACTGGAGAGCAGAGAAAGATACCAGAATGCCAGGAATGAATATGTCAGGATGAGAAGAGAGGCGGAAAGACAATACGAAAACGACATCGCAAGCAAGGCAAAGACTCAGCCTAAATTGCTGCATAGCCACATCAGGAGAAAAACAACAGTAAAGGAACAGGTTATGAAATTAAGGATAGGGGCAGAAGGATTCACTACAAACGACAAGGAAGTATGTGAGGAACTGAATAAGAAATTCCAAGAGGTCTTCACCCTAGAACAAGGAGAAATCCCAGAGTTAAGAGAGGGGATAGCTAACCAGGAACCACTGGAAGAGTTTGAGATTACAAGCGGGGAAGTAAGAAAGTGTTTACTAGAGTTGGATGTGACAAAGGCTATAGGCCCAGATGGAATCTCTCCTTGGATACTTAAGGAAGGAGCAGAAGAACTGTGCCTACCACTCTCCATAGTGTATAACAAATCTCTGGCAACAGGGGAACTGCCAGAAATTTGGAAAGCAGCTAATGTAGTCCCGATATACAAGAAAGGGGATAGACAGGAGGCACTGAATTACAGGCCAGTGTCCCTAACCTGCATACCATGCAAGCTGATGGAGAAGATTGTGCGAAGAAAGCTAGTGGAGCACCTGGAGCGAAAGAACTTTGTAACACAGCACCAACATGGATTCAGGGATGGCAGGTCCTGCCTCACAGGGTTACTTGAATTCTACGACCAGGCAACAAAAATAAGGCAAGAAAGAGAAGGGTGGGCAGACTGCATATTTTTGGATTGTCAGAAAGCCTTTGATACAGTGCCACACAAGAGGCTAGTGAAAAAGCTGGAGATGCAGGCTGGAGTGAAAGGGAAGGTACTCCGTTGGATACAGGAGTACCTAAGCAACAGGAGACAAAGAGTCAGTGTGAGGGGTGAGGTCTCAGATTGGCGAGACGTTACAAGTGGAGTCCCGCAGGGGTCAGTCCTTGGACCTATACTGTTTCTGATATATGTAAATGATCTCCCAGAGGGTATAGAATCGTTTCTCTCAATGTTTGCCGATGATGCAAAAATTATGAGGAGGATTGAAACTGAGGACGATAGTAGGAGGCTACAAGACGACCTAGACAGACTGAGTGAATGGTCCAACAAATGGCTGTTGAAGTTCAACCCGAGTAAATGCAAAGTAATGAAACTAGGCAGTGGAAACAGGAGGCCAGACACAGGATACAGAATAGGAGATGAAGTACTTAATGAAACGGACAGAGAGAAAGATCTAGGAGTTGATATCACACCAAACCTGTCTCCTGAAGCCCACATAAAAAGGATAACATCTGCGGCATATGCGAGGCTGGCTAACATCAGAACAGCGTTCAGGAACCTGTGTAAGGAATCATTCAGAATCTTGTACACCACATATGTAAGACCAATCCTGGAGTATGCAGCCCCAGCATGGAGCCCGTACCTTGTCAAGCACAAGACGAAGCTGGAAAAAGTCCAAAGGTATGCCACTAGACTAGTCCCAGAACTAAGAGGCATGAGTTACGAGGAAAGGCTGCGGGAAATGCACCTTACGACACTGGAAGACAGAAGAGTAAGGGGAGATATGATCACAACCTACAAAATCCTCAGAGGAATCGACCGGGTAGACAAGGACAAACTATTCAACACTGGGGGGACGCGAACAAGGGGACACAGGTGGAAACTGAGTACCCACATGAGCCACAGAGACGTTAGAAGGAACTTTTTCAGTGTCAGAGTAGTTAACGGATGGAATGCTTTAGGCAGTGATGTGGTGGAGGCTGACTCCATACACAGTTTCAAGGGTAGATATGATAGAGCCCAGTAGGCTCGGGAATCTGTACACCGGTTGATTGACAGTTGAGAGGCGGGACCAAAGAGCCAAAGCTCAACCCCCGCAAGCACAAATAGGTGAGTACATATATATATATATATATATATATATATATATATATATATATATATATATATATATATATATATATATATATATATATATATATATATTTGGTGCTTTAGTGTCCCCTCGACCAGGCCTCCACCCCCAGGAAGCAGCCCGTGTCAGCTGACTAACACCCAGGTACCTATTTTACTGCTAGGTAACAGGGGCATAGGGTGAAAGAAATTCTACCCATTGTTTCTCGCCGGCACCCGGGATCAAACCCGGGACCACAGGATCACAAGTCCAGCGTGCTGTCCGCTCGGCCGACCGGCTCCCCTCATACGTATTGCAACACTCACAATACATTATGTTGTATCACACACAACACGATATTGTATTGCAAGAATCACAACGCGTTATTGACTTGCAGTACAACTCACAACACGTCATTGATGTGTTGTAACAGTCACATCTCGGTATTCACGGTATTACAGTAATGCAATTTTATGTGATGCAACACTTACGTCAGTACCGTGTTGCAACACTTACGTTAGGACCGTGATGCAACACTCACGTTAGGGACCTGATGCAACACTCACGTTAGGACCGTGATGCAACACTCATGTTAGGACCGTGAGGCAACACTCACGTTAGGACCGTGATGCAACACTCATGTTAGGACCGTGATGCAACACTCACGTTAGGACCGTGATGCAACACTCACGTTAGGGACCTGATGCAACACTCACGTTAGGACCGTCATGCAACACTCACGTTAGGACCATGATGCAACACTCACGTTAGGACCGTGATGCAACACTCACGTTAGGACCGTGATGCAACACTCACGTTAGGACCGTGATGCAACACTCACTTTAGGACCGTGATGCAACACTCACGTTAGGACCATGATGCAACACTCACGTTAGGACCGTGATGCAACACTTACGTCAGTACCGTGTTGCAACACTCACGTTAGGACCGTGTTGCAACACTCACGTTAGGACCGTGTTGCAACACTCACGTTAGGACCGTGTTGCAACAGTCACGTTAGGACCGTAATGCAACACTCACGTTAGGGCCGTGATGCAACACTCACGTTAGGGCCGTGATGCAACACTCACGTTAGGACCGTGATGCAACACTCACGTTAGGACCGTGATGCAACACTAACAACTCACATTCCCATCAAGTGATTAACGTTGTATTCTTGACAGATATTAATGTTTTATTGCTAATATGTAAATTTTATAAAAGTTAGCGTTTGAATAAATCAACAAATGGTGATAGAAAATATAACTAACATGTGATAAAACAGATGAATACAAAAATAATGAATGAAAAACTTGACTGAATAAACAAATTATATAAGAAGGATCAGCAAATAAATAGTGATTATCTGATAAATACAGGTGATTAAATATATCAAAATGAGTAATTGCTTTGGTAAATGATGTTTGAACAATTCGATGAAATGTTATAAATAGATATTTTAAAGTTGCTGAAATTGACAAATAAAACGTGATTGAACATTTAAAATGTGATTAAATAGATGAAAATTGTGATTGAATTAATAAGACTGAACTATTATTTAACTAAATGAATAAAGGAAGAGACTATGAACAAGGTCGAACTGGTGACCGCGCGACCGTTCACAACACGCTGTTCCGATGCTTGCAAAGCTCACAACTTGTGTGAATGGGTCGAACTTCCCAGTCTGACCACAACGTTTGCTGTTTAATGAAAAACTCAGCAGTCATACATTCATTCACTTCATCATACATTTTTAAGTGAAAATTGACGCCTGAGAAGTAAAAATCTGTGAGGAAAAATATTTTCTACAAGTTATTTTTCTTCATTGACGACTTGAGTTAATACAATTTTTATGACAGATAAATCACGTGTTTTAACTAAATTATGTAATATTTATTATAGTTTCTACGGTAATTATGGTAATATTATAATAACAGCTATGGCATTATGGTAATATTTATGGTAAATACATGAATATTCCTTTTATATACAGAGGAAGTATGAACATTCCTATAAATATGTTACGGGATTCATAACATAATTGATTATATTTTTATATTGATGCTAGAGAGGAATTAAGTAATCCAGAATGAGATCCTAGCTATGCACGAAAATCTACTTATACACAAAAACTAAATGTTCAGACTTAACATGAATGTATTCACACAAGTTGTGAGCTTTGCAAGCATCGGAACAGCGTGTTGTGAGCGTTGCAATAAAAGAATTAGTTGTTGTGAGTGTTGCAACACATGAATGATGTGATACTGTTGCAACACAGAAGTATTGTGTGTGTTGACACACAGGACTATCATATTTGTTCTGAATGTTGCAACAAATAATACTATAAAGTGAGTGATGCATCACGTTATTTATGTGTTGCAATGATGCACTCACCACATATTATCCTTGTATTGCAATGTTCAACTCTCACAACATAATATCCCTGTGTTGCATCCCTCAAAACCACATTATTTCTGTGTTGCAACTCTCGCAACACGTTATACCTGTCCATAAACACACGCAACATACACAAGACGTTCTTCCTGTCCGCTGCAACTTTCACAAGAAGTTGTTCTTGCATTACACCGTCGCAACACTCACAACACATTATTACTGTGTTTTAGCGTTCATAATACATTATAAACGTTCATTATTTCAGCGTTCATTATTTCTGCGTTTGATTATTCACAAAACTTTTGTTCTGTGGTGCAACACTCACAACATGTCACTCCTGAGTTGCAACACGCACAACTGGTTATTAGTGTGGTGCAACTCTCACAACACGCTAATCCTGTGTTGCAATGATGTAACACAACACTCCCAATCTATAATTTATGCGTGCAACACTTACAGAACGTTATTTCTGTGTTGCACTACTCACAAAATGTCCTTCATGTTTTGTAACACTCACAACACGTTATTCCTTTGTTGCATCGCTGCATCACTCACAGCATGTTATTGCTGTGTTGCAACACTCATAAGACGTTAGCAATGTGATGCAACACTCAACTCGTTTTCCCATTAAGCGTTAAACGTTTATTCTTGCACTATATAAATTGTTCATTGCTAATATGTATATTACTAATGATTGAAAAGATAGATAAAATGTGATGGATATATAGCTAAGTTATAAATACATCAAAGTTTTACGAAACGCGCTCAAGTGCCGCGTCAGACTAAGAAATAAAGAATGAATTTTGGAGAATTGATTTTTAATTTACCGTCATCAGTAAAAACAAACATAAGGAAAATTGAGAAAATTCGTGTTAGAATTATTAATCTTACTTTTCGGTCATATTTAATAACATATGTCTACAGGAAAGACTGCTACCAAAATATACTAATATAAAACGCACGACCCAGCAGCAAGGAATCAAGCCTTCACGATAAAATATCGCCAAGATCTGATTCGTAATCAGATACACAAGGCAGAAAATGATATCAAAGACAATAAAACGCAACTACTTCAGGCCACAAACGAATGGAGAAACAGCAACATCGACGAAAGTCTCCGCACCCGCATCGAACAACACCTCGACATCCTCACAGACCGACATCACCTCAGCACGGAAACAAGGATTATCAAGAAGCTAACAACACTATATGGAGGACCCATGGCAATTCCACGACCAAGAGACGGCTTCCTGAACCTTGCAGGTATCAACCTCACTGAGGACCAAGTCACTCTCCTAAATCTGGGTATAAACTGTCACGTTATGTCCAGACCAAGTGCGTTGGCCCGGAAAGTGGAGTTGGAGATCCTGTTGGACGACATATTTGACCTCGAAGCACAAAAGAAGGTCACCACCAAAGACACCTTACAAGCTGAAATTATCGCAGAAGGAGGAAAGAATCGAGGCAACTACAGAAGTACCATACTGACCCCCGAGCTCAAAGCGGCAGCAAGAGCCTTCGTGAGAACAAGGAGATAGTTGTCAGGAGAGGCGACAAGTCGCCAATATACGTCATCCTTAAGAAAGACGAATATCTGGCGAAAATGAACCACATACTCTCTGACCAAACTAAATTCCAAAGGGTAACGAAGGACACTACAGCCGAATTGAAAACAAAGGTCAACAAGTTGATTGAAACTGTGAATGCCAAGAAATCCGGACTCCACCTGCCAAAGATTATTGGAGAATATAAACCTGGATATGCGTATGGAAACGTCAAGACGCATAAGCCTGGAAACCCACTTCGGCCAATTATCAGCCAGATACCCACACCCACGTACAGACTGGCGAAACGACTCAACGGCTTACTGACTCCTTATGTCCCGTGCAACTTCAGCCTGAAATCCCCGAAGGAATTTGTTGACTTACTGCGGGGAACACGGGCTACAGGGATAAGAGCATCGTTGGACGTAGAATCACTGTTCACCAACGTACCTGTGGATGAAACAATCGGGATGATAATGGACCGAGTGTATCGAGACCGGCATGTACTCCCCTTGACATGCCAGAAAATATCCTGAGGAAACTACTCCAAGCTTGTACTAAGGAGGCACCCTTCTTGAGCCCGGATGGGCACATGTATAAGCAAGTAGATGGGGTCGCTATGGGTTCTCCCCTAGGCGTCCTGTTTGCAAACTTCTACATGGGTACTATTGAGGAAAAAGTCTTAGTCGACTTGAACTTGAAACCGGCCATATACTGCAGGTATGTTGACGACATTTTTACACAGGTACCTGATGTCAGACATCTGCAGGAGCTGAAAGAAGCGTTTGAGCAGAATTCTGTGTTACGTTTCACTTACGAGATGGAGAAGGATGGGAAGCTGCCCTTTCTAGATGTAACAGTCATGGAAAGGAGCGGAGGTTTCCACACTACAGTCTACACTAAGGAAACAAACATAGGAATGTGCCTAAATGCCAACAGTGACTGCCCAGATAGGTACAAGAGGAGTGTTGTTAACGCTTATGTCGACCGTGCTCTCAGCCACAGCTCAGAATGGAAGCAAGTCGACGAAGAACTCTGTAGAGTAAGGCAGGTCCTAGTCAACAACGGCTTCTCCAATGGTTTCATTGAAGACATCATAAGAAGGAAAGTGAAACGCCATGCAACCTCTGAAGATACAACTAACACAACACCTATACCCCCTATTAGACTATTTTACAGGAACTTCTTCTCCACAGCTCATAAAACGGAGGAAAGGGTCCTGAAAGATATTGTTAATAGAAACGTTATCCCTACAGACAAAAATCAGAAGATACAATTGACGATTTACTATAAAACCAAGAAAACTGCCAACCTACTCATGAGAAACTCTCCAGACACAAAGCAGAACGCTTTGAAAGAGACCAATGTCGTCTATGCCTTCAAATGCCCACTTGGGGACTGTAAGCCCCAAAGAACTCAATATATAGGCAAGACAACAACATCTCTTTCCAGGCGATTAACGATGCATAAGCAACAGGGCTCTATCAAGGAACATATAATCTCTTCCCACAACCAAACCATCACCAGAGAAATCTTAACAAACAACACAGAAATCATTGATAGATACAGCGACAACAGGCGGCTTGACATCTGCGAGGCACTACACATCAAGAAGTCAACACCAGCAATCAACAGCCAATTAACGCACTACTATATTCTACCCACTTCAAGACTCCGCTCCAATATAGAAACATCAAGAAATACGGGCCAATAGGCCTTCTGCAGTTACAGATCTATTCTTCCCTTATACCCATTGTTTCGTGTTCTGTGTTTGTTCTCACCTCACCCCAAACCATTGTAACATGTCACCTCACCCAAATGCAGGTATTTAAACTCTGTTCAGTTATAGTTGTTCTGTGTGTGTGTAACTAAAGTCTTTGAAAATGTAATAAGTTTTACGAAACGCGCTCAAGTGTCGCGTCAGACTAAGAAATAAAGAATGAATTTTGGAGAATTGATTTTTAATTTACCGTCATCAGTAAAAACAAACATAAGGAAAATTGAGAAAATTCGTGTTAGAATTATTAATCTTACTTTTTCGGTCATATTTAATAACATATGTCTACAGGAAAGATGCTACCAAAAATATATATATATATATATATATATATATAATATATATATATATATATATATATATATATATATATATATATAAAGAGATGTCTGTCTATTTAATGAGGCCACATGCTGGAGGCTGCGGCCTTACACAGATTTAATTTTAAATTTATTTATTAATATATTATTAAGGCGTATTATTACCAAATTAATGTATATTGTAGAGGGAATGGTATGGGGTAGGGAACGGACATAGGTTGGTCAGTGTTGACCTTAGCTAAAGGATTTAGGAATAATTATTTATTATTCTTGTCAACCGCTACCAATTCAATTAAAGGTACATATTAGTGAATGTTTATTTATGTAAGTTGATTGACATATGTACGTGTGCGCGCGATTAGTGTTACTGTAATTCATATGGTTAACATTTATACGTTTGAATGACATAGTTTCCCATTATTGTCACATTTTTTGTTACATGTCTACTATTGTCAAGATCGACGGACACGTCCAGCTATGTGTGTTTATGTGTACCAGTAATTGAACTGACATGTGTACTGTAATTATCTGCGTGTGTCCATTTTAAAGGAACATATTAGTGAATGTTTATTTATGTAAATTGATTGGAATATATATGTGGACGCTCGGTTAGTGTTACTGTAATTTATATGGTTAACGTTTGCATGACATAGTTTCCCCTCATTGTCACATTTTTTGTTACTATTTCGCTGTTCACTCTCACTCTCTCTGAATCCCGTGGACTAATTGTGCTAACGTGCATTTGTTTAAGGTACAATAACCATAGGCTTTTTACACAATAATTTGAAAGAAACATTTCTAAAAATCGTCTAAGTTTCTAATAAGTATTCTATTTCCTAACATACAAGTCAATCACACAATACCTAACCTCAGTCAGATACACTTTTCTTACTATATCTCGCAACGTCTGTTGCATATATATCCTATCTTAAAAAAATAACAATTTAAATTCATAACTGGCAACCCCCCTCCCCTCCAAGGCATATAAGGCCACAAAACATCATTCCTTTCACTTAAACTCTCCCAAATTATCTTTTACACCAATACATAAACTAGGGGGTTTTATAGCTGAGTGGACGTCGCTCTCGACACAAAATCCTAGCTCTTTCGATCCCCCGGCGATGACACAAACGAAAATCAGCAGAGTTTCTATCATTCTGATGCCCCTGTTACCTAGCAGTAAATAGGTACCTGGGCGTTAGACAGCTGTTACGGGCTGTTTCCTGGGTGTGTGTGTTTCTGTGTGTGTGGATTTTTTTTATTAGTTAGTAATAATTGATTGATTGACAGTTGAGAGGCGGGCCGAAAGAGCAGAGCTCAACCCCGCAAGCACAATTAGATGAACACAACTAGATAAATACTAACCAACCACGATCTCGTACAATCCACTACACATGCCCCCCCCCACTCCCTAAATCACTCTACCTAAGTCATTAAAAAATTAAAACAAATCAATTAATACACCAAAAATACTAACTATAAATATAGGCACCAAATTTGGATCATACAGCGACTCCAGCGTGGTCTAGTCGGAAGAGAACGTGTTCTCATCTGGATAGACTGCGATCGAGCCTGCCGGAACGGTTGTGTAACTGCAGGGCACAAATATTTGTGTGTCCCCTCCTGTAGCTGCCTCTGTTTCGACAGGTTCCCTGGATAGCTGGAATTGACCTGGCCCTTGGAAAGTGGGGAAGGGGTGAAATCCGTTGGGCCCACGGATGGATACCTTGGATCCATGGACCTAGGGCAGGTCTAATCACCTGGGATTCGAACCCACGGTGGGAATAAGGGAGGGAATTTGGGGAGGGGGGGGGGAAAGGAGGGCTCCAGGAACCAAACCTCACATAAAACCGGACCCTCACACACACACACACACACACACACACACACACACACACCGAACCCTCACAGGGACACTCACACCCACACACACCCATAGACTGTGATAAGGGAGTCCATCTGAGGGGACACAGATGGCCTCGTGGACCCACAAGTATAACCGGACACACACTCACCCGGACACTCACAGCGGAACTCACACTCACACACACTCACCCAGACACTCACAGGGATACTCACACTCACACAGAGACACACATCCATAGAGACAAACTGTGATAAGGGAGACCATCTGAGGGGACACAGATGGCCTCCTGGACCCACAGGTATATATATCAATATTTAAGTATACATATATATTTATAAATATAAAATATTTTAAAAATTAAATATATATATATATATATATATATATATATATATATATATATATATATATATATATATATATATATATATATATATATATATATATATATATATATATATATGTCGTACATAGTAGCCAGAACGCACTTCTCAGCCTACTATGCAAATCCCGATTTGAATAATAAGCCAAGTTTTCATGAATTAATATATTTTCTCTAATTTTTTCTTATGAAATGATAAAGCTACCCATTTCATTATGTATGAGGTCAATTTTTTTATTGGAGTTAAAATTAACGTAGTTATATGACCGAACCTAACCAACCCTACCTAACCTAACTTAACCTATCTTTATATGTCAGGTTAGGTTAGGTAGCCGAAAAAGTTAGGTTAGGTTAGGTTAGGTAGTCGAAAAACAATTAATTCATGAAAACTCGGCTTATTAGGCAAATCGGGCCTCGCATAGTATGCTAAGAAGTGCATTCTGGCTACTAGGTACGACATATATATATATATATATATATATATATATATATATATATATAGATTTAGTGTTAACTAACAGGGAAACACAAATTAATGACATCGAAATAGGGAGTGAGCTAGGAACAGTGATCACAAAGAAATCAGATTTGGCATAGAATGGAATAGACCTGTAGGAGAAAATTCTGTTAAAGTGCCAGATTTTCGAAAAGCTGATTTTAATAGCCTAAGAAATTTTTTGGGTCAAATTGATTGGAAAG
This sequence comes from Procambarus virginalis, assembly GCA_020271785.1. Taxonomy (NCBI): domain Eukaryota; kingdom Metazoa; phylum Arthropoda; class Malacostraca; order Decapoda; family Cambaridae; genus Procambarus; species Procambarus virginalis. Next base: position 13,101 of record WNGS01122133.1, read on the forward strand.
TCTTGGTATGGGGTGGGGGCCGGTCTTGGAGCGAGACATGAACCCAGCGATAGGTGATGTAAATGGGGATTTCGATGTAGATTCAATTTATAACGTATTTAAGAATATTCTAAACAAAGCACAGGAACGTAGTATACCACACAAATTGAATAGATCGATTACTAATGACCCAAAGTGGATAACAAAGAATTTGAAGAATCTTATAGGTAAAAAGAGAGCTTGGTACAAGAGGATTAAAAATGGGGAGGTCACTTTAGAACAGGAATTCGTACAACTAGTTAGAAATGTTAAAAAAGAGATAAGAAAGCAAAAAGAAACTATGAAGTTCGTATAGCAGGGCAAGCAAAGACAAATCCTAAAGGTTTTTTCAGTTATATCGAACTAAGACTAGGGAAAGGATAGGTCCATTAAAAACTGAGACAGGTCAAATAACAGATAGTGATGAAGAGATGAGTAGTATTTTTAATAAATATTTTGTATCTGTATTTACTAAAGAGGAACTTAACAATATGCCTTCAGCCCAACAAGTCTATGTGGGTGGGGACGAGGACAGGTGACGAGTTTAGCAGTTACCAGGGAGGATGTTATTAAACAAATAGTAAAACTCAAACCAAACAAATCCCCAGGCCGGATGAAGTGTTTGCCAGAGTGCTGAAAGAATGCAAAGAGGAGCTTTGTGACCCACTGTCAATCATATTTAATAATCAATAGAGTCAGGCACAGTGCCAGAGTTTTGGAAAGTTGCTAATGTGATACCAGTTTTTAAGAAAGGAGATAGATCACTTGCGTCTAACTATCGACCAATTAGCTTAACGTCTATTGTGGGAAAGTTACTCGAATCTATAATAGCAAATAAAATTCGTCTTCATCTTGAAACATAAATTAATAATTGAGTCGCAACAATGGTTTTATAAATGGCCGTTCATGTTTAACAAATTTGTTATCTTTTTATTCTAGCATAGTTGAGGCAGTTGATAGTGGTAAGGATTGTGATGTTGTGTACCTTGACTTTAGCAAAGCTTTCGATACAGTGCCACATGAAAGACTGATTAAAAAGATAGAGGCTCATGGTATTGGGGGTGCTATATTAGCTGGATTAGGGCATGGCTATACCAAAGGAAACAGAGAGTTAGTATAAATGGAGTCAAGTCAGAGTGGGAAAATGTTGTAAGTGGAGTGCCTCAAGGCTCTGTCTGGGACCTCTGTTGTTTATAATATATATAAATGATTTAGATTCAGGTTTGAGTAGCAACATTTGCAAATTTGCCGATGATACGAAAATCGGTAGGGAAATTATTCGGAGGAGGACTCACTATCACTTCAAGTTGATCTAGATAGGGTTTTGAAATGGTCAAAGGACTGGCAGATGCAGTTTAATGCTGATAAATGTAAAGTTCTGAGGCTAGGTAATGATGATAGAGTTACAAGATACGAGCTAGATGGTGTTGAGATTGCGAAGTCGGATTGCGAAAGGGATCTGGGAGTTATAATTAGTAAGAATTTAAACAAAAGGATCAATGCATAAATGTTCGTAATAAGGCAAATAGGACACTCGGATTTATTAATCGCAGCGTAAGTAACAAGACACCTGGTGTGATTCTTAAGCTATATCTTGCTCTGGTTAGGCCCCATTTAGATTATGCAGTTCAGTTTTGGTCGCCATATTATAGAATGGATATAAATTCACTTGAACGTGTCCAGCGTAGGATGACTAAGATAATTCCCCAAATTAGAAATCTTTCATATGAAGAAAGATTAACAAAGCTTAATTTGCATTCACTGGAAAGGCGAAGAGTTAGGGGTGACATGATAGAGGTTTACAAGTGGATGAATGGACATAACAAAGGGGATATTAATAGGGTATTGAAAGTATCAACACAGGACAGAACGCGAAACAATGGGTATAAATTGGATAAGTTTAGATTTAGGAAAGACTTGGGTAAATACTGGTTCGGTAACAGGGTTGTTGATTTGTGGAACCAATTGCCGCGTAACATTGTGGAGGTGGGGTCCCTCGATTGTTTCAAGCATGGGTTGGACATGTATATGAGTGGGATTGGGTGGTTATAAATAGGAGCTGCCTCGTATGGGCCAATAGGCCTTCTGCAGCTGCCTTTGTTCTTATGTTCTTATGTTCTTAGGGCATGGCTATACCAAAGGAAACAGAGAGTTAGTATAAATGGAGTCAAGTCAGAGTGGGAAAATGTTGTAAGTGGAGTGCCTCAAGGCTCTGTCTTGGGACCTCTGTTGTTTATAATATATATAAATGATTTAGATTCAGGTTTGAGTAGCAACATTTGCAAATTTGCCGATGATACGAAAATCGGTAGGGAAATTAATTCGGAGGAGGACTCACTATCACTTCAAGTTGATCTAGATAGGGTTTTGAAATGGTCAAAGGACTGGCAGATGCAGTTTAATGCTGATAAATGTAAAGTTCTGAGGCTAGGTAATGATGATAGAGTTACAAGATACGAGCTAGATGGTGTTGAGATTGCGAAGTCGGATTGCGAAAGGGATCTGGGAGTTATAATTAGTAAGAATTTAAAACAAAAGGATCAATGCATAAATGTTCGTAATAAGGCAAATAGGACACTCGGATTTATTAATCGCAGCGTAAGTAACAAGACACCTGGTGTGGTTCTCAAGCTATATCTTGCTCTGGTTAGGCCCCATTTAGATTATGCAGTTCAGTTTTGGTCGCCATATTATAGAATGGATATAAATTCACTTGAACGTGTCCAGCGTAGGATGACTAAGTTAATTCCCCAAATTAGAAATCTTTCATATGAAGAAAGATTAACAAAGCTTAATTTGCATTCACTGGAAAGGCGAAGAGTTAGGGGTGACATGATAGAGGTTTACAAGTGGATGAATGGACATAACAAAGGGGATATTAATAGGGTATTGAAAGTATCAACACAGGACAGAACGCGAAACAATGGGTATAAATTGGATAAGTTTAGATTTAGGAAAGACTTGGGTAAATACTGGTTCAGTAACAGGGTTGTTGATTTGTGGAACCAATTGCCGCGTAACATTGTGGAGGTGGGGTCCCTCGATTGTTTCAAGCATGGGTTGGACATGTATATGAGTGGGATTGGGTGGTTATAAATAGGAGCTGCCTCGTATGGGCCAATAGGCCTTCTGCAGCTGCCTTTGTTCTTATGTTCTTATGTTCTTAGGCATGGCTATACCAAAGGAAACAGAGAGTTAGCATAAATGGAGTCAAGTCAGAGTGGGAAAATGTTGTAAGTGGAGTGCCTCAAGGCTCTGTCTTGGGACCTCTGTTGTTTATAATATATATATGATTTAGATTCAGGTTTGAGTAGCAACATTTGCAAATTTGCCGATGATACGAAAATCGGTAGGGAAATTAATTCGGAGGAGGACTCACTATCACTTCAAGTTGATCTAGATAGGGTTTTGAAATGGTCAAAGGACTGGCAGATGCAGTTTAATGCTGATAAATGTAAAGTTCTGAGGCTAGGTAATGATGATAGAGTTACAAGATACGAGCTAGATGGTGTTGAGATTGCGAAGTCGGATTGCGAAAGGGATCTGGGAGTTATAATTAGTAAGAATTTAAAACAAAAGGATCAATGCATAAATGTTCGTAATAAGGCAAATAGGACACTCGGATTTATTAATCGCATCGTAAGTAACAAGACACCTGGTGTGGTTCTCAAGCTATATCTTGCTCTGGTTAGGCCCCATTCAGATTATGCAGTTCAGTTTTGGTCGCCATATTATAGAATGGATATAAATTCACTTGAACGTGTCCAGCGTAGGATGACTAAGTTAATTCCCCAAATTAGAAATCTTTCATATGAAGAAAGATTAACAAAGCTTAATTTGCATTCACTGGAAAGGCGAAGAGTTAGGGGTGACATGATAGAAGTTTACAAGTGGATGAATGGACATAACAAAGGGGATATTAATAGGGTATTGAAAGTATCAACACAGGACAGAACGCGAAACAATGGGTATAAATTGGATAAGTTTAGATTTAGGAAAGACTTGGGTAAATACTGGTTCAGTAACAGGGTTGTTGATTTGTGGAACCAATTGCCGCGTAACATTGTGGAGGTGGGGTCCCTCGATTGTTTCAAGCGCGGGTTGGACATGTAAATGAGTGGGATTGGGTGGTTATAAATAGGAGCTGCCTCGTATGGGCCAATAGGCCTTCTGCAGTTACCTTTGTTCTTATGTTCTTATGTTCTAATTAGTCGATAGTTAGACGCAAGTGATCTATCTCCTTTCTTAAAAACTGGTATCACATTAGCAACTTTCCAAAACTCCGGCACTCTGCCTGACTCTATTGATGTATTAAATATGATTGACAGTGGGTCACAAAGCTCCCCTTTGCATTCTTTAAGCACCCTGGCAAACACTTCATCCGGCCCTGGGGATTTGTTTGGTTTGAGTTTTTCTATTTGTTTAAGAACATCCTCCCTGGTAACTGCTAAACTCGTCAACCTGTCCTCGTTCCTACCCACATAGACTTGTTGGGCTGAAGGCATATTGTTAAGTTCCTCTTTAGTAAATACAGATACAAAATATTTATTAAAAATACTACTCATCTCTTCATCACTATCTGTTATTTGACCTGTCTCAGTTTTTAATGGGCCTATCCTTTCCCTAGTCTTAGTTCGATATAACTGAAAAAAACCCTTTAGGACTTGTCTTTGCTTGCCCTGCTATACGAACTTCATAGTTTCCTTTTGCTTTCCTTATCTCTTTTTTAAATTTTTAACCAGTTGAACGAATTCCTGTTCTAAAGTGACCTCCCCATTTTTAATCCTTTTGTACCAAGCTCTCTTTTTACCTATAAGGTTTTTCAAATTCTTTGTTATCCACTTTGGGTCATTAGTATTCGATCTATTCAATTTGTGTGGTATACTACGTTCCTGTGCTTTGTTTAGAATATTCTTAAATAAGTTATATATTGAATCCACATCGACATCCCCATTTACATCACCTATCACTGGGTTCATGTCTCGCTCCAAGTCCGGCCCACACCCCATACCCAAGACTTTCCAATCAATTTGACCCCAAAAATTTCTTAGGCTATTAAAATCAGCTTTTCGAAAATCTGGCACTTTAAGAGAATTTTCTCCTACAGGTCTATTCCATTCTATGCTAAATCTGATTTCTTTGTGATCACTGTTCCCTAGCTCACTCCCTATTTCGATGTCATTAATTTGTGTTTCCCTGTTAGTTAACACTAAATCTAAAATATTATTTTCACGTGTTGGTTCCTTAATGTGTTGCGTAAGAAAGCAATCATCAATTAATTCTAGAAAATCTTCTGCTTCACTATTCCCTGTTTTGTTCAATATTCTTTCATCATATTACGGGCTCACCACAGCTCGTGCTACATGGACACTTCGTCCTGAGTAGCTAAATCTTAACAACAACAACAACAACTTTCACCATTGAGCAATGTAGAAACTGCCTCTAATATTAATTAGTTGCAGACGATCCGCAGCTCCTGCGCCTCATCCCTGTCTGCCCAACATACTCCAGCAACAAGTTTGTCAGCTCCCACGTCACTTACATCTTCACCCCTGTAATATATACGAGAGTCCTTCACTCATATTACTTAGCTTGGAACGAGTAGTAGGAGATCTGTTCTCATCTCGCGACCTTCGGAAGCTCTTTCAGGTTTACTTCAACTTTGCCAAGACTGCTTTACTGCAAGACGAGGTCGGCAGATCCTCGCCATTTTACTGTTAATAGCCCTTCGAAAGCATTCACATAAACCGTATTCGATTAGTTTCTCATTAATAGTTATCCTGTTGCACATTGCAATATGGACTTTACCTGTGCCCAAGTCCACAAGAGAATTGAGAAGTATAGGGACACACCAGTCGATGCCCAGCGTCGTTGGGTGGAAGATGCAATCAGGGCTTTGATGCGACAACTTCTTAAGGACCAGCAGAAAGCTAAAGTGATCTTTAGCGTACTTTATCCAGGGGTAGTGTTTGATTTTGACATGAATGGCGTTGGTGTCACACACTCAAACCTGGAGTCTACACATGCCCAAAATCTCAAGAGAACTGAGATGTATGAGGCTAGGTACACCCCAGTCGATGCTCAGCGTCTTCTGGTAAAGCACGCTCTCAGGACGCTCAAGAGGCAAGTCCTAAAGATCATGAAGAGATCTAAAGAGTATTTGTGTCGACAAAAGATTCAGGCTCACCTAAATAATAAGCTTCCACCCCGTTTCCCACCGCCATCCCGCGCCATCTACTCGTTGTGAGAAAAATTGGTTTCTTTTGATTAAAGAAATTATAAATAATATATTAAAGTGTGTGTAAATCTTGAAAATTAACACGTGATGAAAAAATGTGAGTGTTAGACCATGGAGGAAGATTCTAACAGGAATTGAATCCTTAAGTACTTTCGTATATTGTATTAATATATTAATACATTACTAATATATTGTTATTATATTAATACATTACTAATATATTGTTATTATATTAATACATTACTAATATATTGTTATTATATTAATACATTACTAATATATTGTTTATTACAATAATATATATTATTACATTACTATATATTGTTATTATATTAATACATTACTAATATATTGTTATTATATTAATACATTACTAATATATTGTTATTATATTAATACATTACTAATACATTGTTATTATATTAATACAATACTAATATATTAATACATATTCAGAACGATTCCTTCTGAAGATGTATTAATATACCAAATTACTTAAGGAAATTCCTGTTTCAATTCTTCCTCCATGATCTGACACTGTCATATATTAATGTATATGCCATGTAATATATATATTAATGTATAGGTAATGTAATATATATATATTTTTGTATATGTAATGTAATATGCCTCGTATGTAATGAGGCACATTGAAGTATACCGAATGGTGTATTCATGTGATTAATTATACTACACATTAACGTTATGGATGTAAATAAATAAAGTGCATTTAATCAATACCAAAATCTTTATATTCTCACTCCAACTGATTTCTATTCATTCAATAATTATTTTAGTGACGGCCACGATTCATATGGCCCGCGGCTACACGGTTCATATCAGCTTCATCAAGGCTCTTGTAAACAGACGCCATGTATAAAAAAAATCGTGGGCATTCTCCGGTGTAAGAACCACAGTTCTGTGTGGTGCACGCAGCATGAGCTAACAGCATCGCTGTTAAGATTGTGACAACAACATCGCCTAAAAAGGTCAAAATAAATATATAACTGCTATTATTTAGCGATGAAAGTATTACAGAAGACCCCGACGGATAAAAATGACCAGGATTGTGATATCAGCAGAATTGTTCTGATAATTAGAGCTGTGTGGGAGGAGTACCTGTTTGATTGGGGTTCTGGGAGTTCTTCTACTCCCCAAGCCCGGTCCGAGGGCAGACTTGACTTGTGAGAGTTTTGTTCCACCACTAGAGTAATGCTGACGGAGGTGGCGTCGTCTGCATGCTGTATAGAGAACATAAGAACAAAGGCAACTGCAGAAGGCCTATTGGCCCATACGAGGCAGCTCCTATTTATAACCACCCAATCCCACTCATATACATGTCCAACCCATGCTTGAAACAATCGAGGGACCCAACCTCCACAATGTTACGCGGCAATTGGTTCCACAAATCAACAACCCTGTTACTGAACCAGTATTTACCCAAGTCTTTCCTAAATCTAAACTTATCCAATTTATACCCATTGTTTCGCGTTCTGTCCTGTGTTGATACTTTCAATACCCTATTAATATCCCCTTTGTTATGTCCATTCATCCACTTGTAAACCTCTATCATGTCACCCCTAACTCTTCGCCTTTCCAGTGAATGCAACTTAAGCTTTGTTAATCTTTCTTCATATGAAAGATTTCTAATTTGGGGAATTAACTTAGTCATCCTACGCTGGACACGTTCAAGTGAATTTATATCCATTCTATAATATGGCGACCAAAACTGAACTGCATAATCTAAATGGGGCCTAACCAGAGCAAGATAGAGAGCCACACCAGGTGTCTTGTTACTTACGCTGCGATTAATAAATCCGAGTGTCCTATTTGCCTTATTACGAACATTGATCCTTTTGTTTTAAATTCTTACTAATTATAACTCCCAGATCCCTTTCGCAATCCGACTTCGCAATCTCAACACCATCTAGCTCGTATCTTGTAACTCTATCATCATTACCTAGCCTCAGAACTTTACATTTATCAGCATTAAACTGCATCTGCCAGTCCTTTGACCATTTCAAAACCCTATCTAGATCAACTTGAAGTGATAGTGAGTCCTCCTCCGAATTAATTTCCCTACCGATTTTCGTATCATCGGCAAATTTGCAAATGTTGCTACTCAAACCTGAATCTAAATCATTTATATATATTATAAACAACAGAGGTCCCAAGACAGAGCCTTGAGGCACTCCACTTACAACATTTTCCCACTCTGACTTGACTCCATTTATACTAACTCTCTGTTTCCTTTGGTATAGCCATGCCCTAATCCAGCTTAATATAGCACCCCCAATACCACGAGCCTCTATCTTTTTAATCAGTCTTTCATGTGGCACTGTATCAAAAGCTTTGCTAAAGTCAAGGTACACAACATCACAATCCTTACCACTATCAACTGCCTCAACTATGCTAGAATAAAAAGATAAAAAATTTGCTAAACATGAACGGCCATTTATAAAACCATGTTGCGACACAATTATTAATTTATGTTTTTCAAGATGAAGACGAATTTTATTTGCTATTATAGATTCGAGTAACTTTCCCACAATAGACGTTAGGCTAATTGGTCGATAGTTAGACGCAAGTGATCTATCTCCTTTCTTAAAAACTGGTATCACATTAGCAACTTTCCAAAACTCTGGCATTCTGCCTGACTATTGATTTATTAAATATGATTGGCAGTGGATCACAAAGCTCCTCTTTGCATTCTTTCAGCACTCTGGCAAACACTTCATCCGGCCCTGGGGATTTGTTTGGTTTGAGTTATACTATTTGTTTAAGAACATCCTCCCTGGTAACTGCTAAACTCGTCAACCTATAGTCGTCCCCACCCACATACACTTGTTCGGCTGAAGGCATATTGTTAAGTTCCTCTTTAGTAAATACAGATACAAAATATTTATTAAAAATACTACTCATCTCATCATCACTATCTGTTATTTGACCTGTCTCAGTTTTTAATGGACTTATCCTTTCCCTTGTCTTAGTTCGATATAACTGAAAAAACCCTTTAGGATTTGTCTTTGCTTGCCCTGCTATACGAACTTCATAGTTTCTTTTTGCTTTCCTTATCTCTTTTTTAACATTTCTAACTAGTTGTACGAATTCCTGTTCTAAAGTGACCTCCCCATTTTTAATCCTTTTGTACCAAGCTCTCTTTTTACCTATAAGATTCTTCAAATTCTTTGTTATCCACTTTGGGTCATTAGTAATCGATCTATTCAATTTGTGTGGTATACTACGTTCCTGTGCTTTGTTTAGAATATTCTTAAATACGTTATAAATTGAATCCACATCGAAATCCCCATTTACATCACCTATCGCTGGGTTCATTGTCTCGCTCCAAGTCCGGCCCACACCCCATACCCAAGACTTTCCAATCAATTTGACCCAAAAAATTTCTTAGGCTATTAAAATCAGCTTTTCGAAAATCTGGCACTTTAACAGAATTTTCTCTTACAGGTCTATTCCATTCTATGCTAAATCTGATTTCTTTGTGATCACTGTTCCCTAGCTCACTCCCTATTTCGATGTCATTAATTTGTGTTTCCCTGTTAGTTAACACTAAATCTAAAATATTATTTTCTCGTGTTGGTTCCTTAATGTGTTGCGTAAGAAAGCAATCGTCAATTAATTCCAGAAAATCTGCTTCACTATTCCCTGTTTTGTTCAACCAATTTATTCCACTAAAATTAAAGTCACCCATGACATAAATACTGTTAGATCTAGATGCCCTAGATATTTCATCCCATAGATGCTTTGCTTCCATTCTGTCTAAATTTGGTAGCCTATATATAACTCCTATTATAATATTATTTGCTTTTTCGTTTAATTCTATCCAAATAGTTTCTGTGTGTGGCTCAGTTTTGAATCCCTCTTTGAGACTACATTTCAAATTGTCCCTAACGTATATGGCTACTCCACCTCCTCGTCTAATATATCTATCTGTGTGAAATAGTTTATATCCATTTATTTGATATTCAGCTAATAGTTCTCTATTATCAACATTCATCCACGTTTCGGTAAGTGCAATAATCTATTTGTTCTTCTAGAGTGGCATCTTTGGGCACCATATCAGCTTGGTTGTACAGCTGGTGAATAAAACATGTAACAAGAGGTATGTTATGGTGAATAAAACATGTAGATTCATAAATGGTGTAATGGTGAATAAAACATGTAGATTCATTTGATGAATCTTTGTTCATTTGATGCATCACGTTATTGTGATTTCTGTGTGTAATGTTTTGTGTGCGAGGAGGGAGAACGGCCTATCGAGTGCATGGAGGAGTTGTGTAAAACCATGGACCTAGATTCAGGAAGCTCTGTGTATTTCTTCGTAAGTGGGTTTGCTACGAAGGTTCCTAAGTGTGCCTTAAGAAGATGCTTAGGTGTAATTCAATAAGGTCCACATAGGAAGAAATTTGTTGGTTCACCTGCGTGCCGATAGAGGTCACTACTGTATTTCGTTTGGCCAATCAGAGAGCAGCAACATTCTTCATATTGAAGATTTAGCGCTGGCTTATCGGAACTCTACTGCCTCCTATTTACGTCGAATTTTCTTATAAAATTAGTATATTTCGAAGTAAAACAATGTTTTTTCAACTTCTACAGCCAGCACCGACATTGTAGTAAACAAATATGTTACATTTGTTGTTTACCTACGTAATTCTAAGAGATACTGTGTAGCTGTCCTTGTTGCTCGGAAGATGCACTGACAATTATTGTATATATTTACTGAATTTACCCAAGGGCCACTAACTATGTAGTGGCCTCGAAGAGGACAGAAAGCCGGCGGCTTGTAAAAGGGCCCGCCAATTGTCTTAATGATATTTTTGAGCTGGAATTTGGCATTTACGGCTTCAGCGGGTAGGCGGTTCCATTGGTTTATAGCCCTCTTGGTGGAAAAAAACATCTGTTTTCAGTCCTACTTGAGAGAACATACTCTCCAACTGTGATTGCCCTGTTATCAGTGGAGAGTATGTTCCTCATACTACCTCATACGTTCCTCATATCAAAATACCTCATACCAAATGGTATGAGGTATTTTGAGCTCTGTAATTACTTCATACACTCAGGAATATTGGAAGATATTTTTGTGATGCACCCAGATTTTGCCAATGGAGGCTAATAGATCAGCATTAAGTATTTTGTTCTCTCCTAATTCCATGTATGACTGGCCATCCTGTGAGGTGAGGATGTTGGATGAGCTTGTAGCTGGTTTTTGATCTAAACTATGTGGTCCTTTATACAGAATAGGGAAGCAGCACATTGCTGTGTATACCTAAACGTGTTTAAAAATACATTGTTTGAGAGGAGTCTTGAAGAAACTAGTAAGAGTAATTATAATATAATGTTTCCATGATTCAGTGCTTACCTCTTGTGAAAATTGAGAAGAGTTGTTTAGTCAGAGTTGATTTATTTTTTGTATTGAGGCTGGTATTTTCTAAATTGATTCCATGTACAGTATGTCTAACCATCCTGTGAGATGGTAGTATTAGATAAACTTATAGCTAGTTTTGTATCTACACTGTGTAATATTCCATATAGAATAGAGTAGCAGCACATTGCTGTTTACACCTAATCTTCTTAATAAAAAAATCAGTAATAAAGATTTTAAATTATAGTTTGTATTATTACAAATACTGTATTATCCTTATTAAATCATGTTGACAATGGATCATTAAGATCTCATGTTGATATGTAATAGTCATATTTCTTTTGAACTGCTAATCCATGCTAATCATTCATTAAATTGGGCATTATGTCTCAATTTTTCACTTCCTTGGATATACGGTACAGTACAAAAAGATAGGATAAAAATAAACCAGTAATATTTCTATTATATTTTCATTTAAATAACTGCATCAATATTTTTACAGCAGACAGGATTTGTTTTACCATACAGGTGCATTATTTGTTTAAAAAAAATTGGTTTATTGTTACACAATGGTGCTACATAGCCTTCCCAGCTTGGTGCCTTCTGTTAATACTTACTGATTAAAAAATAAATAATAAATACAATTTATTCAGGAAAAGTGCATACAGTTGATTTACAAACATAATGTTGGATCCCTTGGTTCCCTTGATAATGTTGACATAATGATAACATAATGTTGGATCCCTGGGTCCCTTGATTTGTAGAGCACTTCTAGTTTGGTTACACACAGCCAAATTGTGTAACAGAAAGAGGTCTTGGACACAAATTTGTTCCATGTTAAATGTAGAGGAATCAGCTAAGTATTCCTCAAATAAAATAAGTTGCCTCAGCTTATAAGGTAAATAAAATAAGCATTTCTCAAATAAGTAGCTGCCTCACCTCACTGCCTTAATGCTACATAGCCTTCCCGGCATGGTGCCTTCTTTTGATAATTACTTGTTCCACACTCAAATTGTATAACAGGAAGAGGTCTTGGACCCCTACTTCCCTCTCTCTTTTTAATAGTCTATATCGTCATTATTATAGCTTTAAGTACTCAATGAATAAAGTTTTTGACATTTTTACCCTTTTCCTTACCTAACATCATTTGTGCAGCATATTTTATTTTATGTCTCACCCAGATTTAATTTCAAAATAAAACCAAACTAAATAAATTAGAAAAGGGTATGTATAGCTAAGGTACACCCTTACTACTAGGTGAACAGGGGCATTTGGTGATAGTAAATGATCCCATCAGGCAGGGCTCATCACCTTCACTCATATTTCATGTTCACCAGTGTTTATTTACTTAATAACTAAGGGTATAATATCTTGCTTTATAAAACTAATTCTACTATCATAAAAGACATATTTACTTTAAGTTTCAAGCAGAGAATGCATATATAACTAACACGAAGGACTCCTCTTCACTAGATTCAATTTTTATAATCTTTTGTTATGTTCCAAAATCTTAAAATCGATCCCAGTGTTATGTAATAGAGAAAAATTGAGTTATATCCAGTTTACGTAAAGCTACGTAAAGTTTGTGATCGAAACCACACTTAGATCCCGGAATGAACTTACGAAGGTTTTTCCACTTAGTGTAGCTACTTGAATACCGACGTAGCCGCCACGAAGGCGCTAAGAAGGAAAACATTCTTAGCTAAGAGGAAAAACCTTCGTAAGTACCTTCCTGAATCCGGCCCCTGGTTGTGTCTCGGAGAGGCTGCGGGATCGGTTTCAACTAACCTTAACCATGTCGTACTCAGTCGATTAAGGTAGTGTCTGGGATGCTCCCGGACGCAGGTTCGAATCCTCGTCACGGCCCTTGTGGATTTGTTCATGTAGATTCTTATATGTGTGTGTATATAGTGTAACAATACCACAATATTGTTGGGAGATCATCAACAATACGAGGAGAATAGAATTTGGCCTGAACCAGTGAGGGAGGCGCCGCCAGCTGTGTGTGACGACGTTTCTTATATTGCCTGAACCCACCATACCACTGTAGTTGTACAGTTATGGTGAATAAAACATGTAGACACTTATATAAAACGTCTGTATATAGTGAATAAAAGCAAAAGCAGTATGGTGGGAGGA
>WNGS01122138.1:0-14959 GCA_020271785.1 Procambarus virginalis
CAGTGTTCCCCGATGGTGCCTATAGCACCACTGCCTCCACTGGTACTATCCCGCAAGTTCTACCAGATAAGCGGGACCCAAAACCAGAGTGCAAAAACCTTGCAAGCACAGCCAGGAGCCCTACCAGGCGAGTACAGAAACCAACACCCCAACCCCCACACCTCATAACACTAACAAAGGTGGACCCCTGAATGACCCTAGCATGGTTGGACATGCACAAGAGTGGGACAGGAAGGGGTGAAAAGGGGACAGACACTGGTGTGCGAACGGTCTCAGTCGTACAAAAATACCCAAATAAAGACAGGTATATAACACCGCATCCAGCACCCTGCCAAAAGACGCCAGACCGCAGAAACTCACCTGGCTAACGGTAGCACGAAGTGACACGACTCAACCGAGCCCAGAAGAACCTGGGAGCACTGACAGGTGAAGACGCCAGAGCCGGACCTGCAGGAGAGCAGGGAGAGGCGAAGAAGGCGGCCCACACCCATGACACAGAGAAACCTCTGCGGCCTCCCCACAACTGGAACCCAGGACACCCCCGGAGCGAAGGGGCACACCGCGCCAAGGGAGAAGAGCGAGAGGCGAAGCACTGGAGCAAGAAGGCTCTAACACCAGCACTACACACCGCCCAAACCAAACAAAACTCCGCGGCGCACGCGCATGACACGCTGGCCGAAAACGCGCAACAGTCTCTGCGGGAAGGCGGCAACCAGGACTACTGCATTAAAAAGAAGCCAAAAGAGTGAGCAGGAACAATAAAACCGGCCAAAGAAGCGAAGACAGAGCCCAAAATAAAGCACGCAGCCGGGCCACAAGCAGCCCAACAAGGCTACAAGTAGCCCAACAGGGCTACAAGTAGCCCAACAGGGCTACAAGTAGCCCAACAGGGCTACAAGTAGCCCAACTCGGCGACAAGGACGAGGAGCCGACAGACGTTCCAATAACGCGGGAAGTAGCGAAACACCTTCCCGAACCCTCGAGAACACGGAAGCCAAAACCAGTCCCGAAGGCACACAAAGGCGCAGGTGCACCCGAGACCAGGAGTCACGTAGAACCCCAAAACGGGGAAACATGACGAAAACACCGTCCCAAAAGGGGGTGGGGGGAAACATCCACCCACAGGACGGAACCAACCGACTCAAAGGCCAAGGAACCGAGCCCGGGAGGGGCTGACACCCAACAGCACGTACGGCGAGTGGGGAGGAAAACCCTACTCCGCGTAACCACAAGCCCCGCCTAGAGGGGGAGAAAAACCCCCACGGGGTCCAACGGGGCCATTAAGGCCTCCCAAGTCAGCCCCTCCCCAGCCCCGGAACCCACACGACAGGCCCCGGGGCCGAGCCGTCCCCCCAAAGCCCCGGCCGTACCAGAAAACCGGGGCAGCCGTGAAAACACGAAGGAAGGGAGCCCACTGGCAGACTCTTACAACACGGCTGGAGGAACAGGCTCAAATGCCCCCGTCACTACCCCGGAAGGGGATTTCCCCGAGACTGCCCGAGTCTCAACACCAACAAACCCCGCCCTGAACCTACAGACGGTAAGGAACCGGATGCAGGCAGGAAGGGGAATCCAGGGGAAAAACAAGAACCAAAACGGGGCAGCCCCGGGGCTCCCGGGGAGTTACCACGAGAGCGTTGCCACCACCAAGGCTCAAGTGCAACGCCCCTGCTGCCCGCACCAGCTGTGCACAACTGGGTAAGCGAGCCACAACGAGCAACAAACTCGCAGGACTCTGGGTCGAAGGTGTCACCGACCCCACAGGCAGCAGACGGAGGCAAAACAGAGAGTCACCCAGAGACAAGGGGTGAGCAACCCTCAAACTCGCTGGAAGCGAGGGGGGGGGCTCTGGGGTCACATCCATCGGACCCTCGCGCCCCCAGGGGTTTCCCAGGGTCCCGAGCGTTTACTATAAGAGGACTCGCGCTCAGGTAATCCCAGGCAGGGTACTGCTAACCGGCACCCAAAACTACCAAACAACTTTCTAAGAGCTGAACCCCCGGGACGTGTACACTCACGGGGACCTAGCAGGGGGTACCACCAGAAAACTCAGAACACAAGGGACACCAGGGGCAAGAACGAAGGCAGACCCCCCCACCAGGTAGATAAACAAAAAGAAAAAGAAAACCCCGCAAGAGGACAGCGTACCCAAGCGGAACAGAGCCGGCCGCTATGATTGGGAAAGACAAGCTGCACAGTACCCTGCGCCCCACCAGTGCAAAACTGCCCCTTACTCTAAGGCGAACAAGGGAGACAGAACACCCGAGCACACAAAGAGCGGCCGAAAACCAAGCAGTAAACGGCCTAGCAGGGGCAGACCCCAAGGAACTTGTGGAAGGTGGCCCCAAGTCCCAAGGGCAGTACTTACAGGGCACCTAGGGATGGGAACCCTAGGCGCATGCAGCCCGAGTACTGGAGAATCACTCCCGGCTCACGCACCACCTAGAAAAACAGACACCACACTCTAGGTACAGTGCTGAAACAACCACTGGAGCCGGAGCACATAACCGGTGCCTATAGCATCAGCCGAAGAACTGATGGGTGGATAGCCGGCGTGGGAGGTCTGGGGCTCCCCCTTCCCCCTCCCGGGGAGGGGGGAGCTGCGCAGACAGCGGCGCGGTGACGTGTGACGTCATACTAGTTTGCTTGTTTTTCTGTTGGGGAGTTCTATCCACTAGTTTGGCTTTTGGTAGCAATTTTAACCAGAATAGGGGTTTGTTTTGAGGCGCTTACCTTTCTGGGTGCCTGTCCCGGTCGATGGCAGACATAGAATGCTTCCAATCACACGGGGGCTTCTATAGGCCATTGCTCCCCTTGCCTCTCTGAGGGGGCCCGGTTCTGGCCGTGGTCCCCGGTAGGCCTAAGAACTCCATACACATGACTGATGCCAAAGTCTGACATTAGCATATCAGCCTGGGATAGCTCCGGGGAGCCGACGGGGCTCCCCCCAGAAAAGTCCACTTATGGATGTCAACCAATAAACTAAAACTTAGCATAGAAAAGACCTACTACATTTTATTTGGATGCAAATCTACAAATGCAATTCAGCTTAAGATATATAATGTAAACATTAGCAATAAAAATGATGGAAAGTTTCTTGGCCTATTCCTAGACAAGAGACTCAACTTCAGTACCCACATACAACACATATCTAAGAAAGTCTCTAAAACAGTTGGGATACTCTCCAAAATCAGATACTATGTACCTAACTCTGCTCTCATCTCTCTATTTTATGCACTAATCTATCCCTATCTTAATTATGGTATCTGTGCATGGGGTTCAACCACTGCAAACCACCTCAAGTCCATCATCACCCAGCAAAAATCTGCTATCAGAATAATAACAAATTCTGCTTTCAGACAACACTCAGCCTCCTTGTTTAACTCCCTTAACATGCTAAACATAATCTCACTCCACAAATTTTCTTGTGTCAATTACATTTACAAAACCCTGTTCTTAAATGCAAATCCTGCTCTGAAACTCTCCCTGGACAGATGTAATAGGACCCATTAACACCACACCAGAAATAAATATCTCTTTGATATCCCCAGAGTCAAACTTAATCTGTGTAAACACTCACTCTATGCAAATAAAGGGACCCAGTCTATGGAACTCACTCCCTAATGAATTGAAAAGCCGTCCAACTTTTGCGTCATTCAAAAACAAAACTAAAAAGTACCTAATCTCATCTGCATAGTTTTTTTTACCTTGTTGCTTTAAAATTGCACTGTATCTATTGCTACCCAATCTCCCTATCTTTATGTACCCAATCCGAACATCTTTACCATTGTGATCATCGCTGTCTTCTTATATGTGCTATCAATCTGCTGTACGATGTCTGTTAATCTTGTTTATATTACAAATCAAGTTGTCAATGTAATCAACCAGAGCTTTAATATACCAATGTGCTTTAATATACTTACTACTCTCTCTCTCATCTCATTTTTTTTTCTTGCAATGTATCTGTTATCATTTTATTTATTCTGCTAGAATTTACCTACTTAAAATTATCTGTTAGATTAAGGACCTGCCCGAAACGCTGTGCGTACTAGTGGCTTTACAAGATTGTAAATACTATGCTATGTATTCTCTCTAACCCAATGTACCTTCTTGTATATAAATAAATAAATAAATAAATAAAATAAATCTCTCTTGTCTCCTTTCTAGTGAATACATTTGGAGGGCTTTGAGACGATCCCAATAATTTAGGTGCTTTATCGCGTCTATGTGTGCCATATATGTTCTCTGTATTCCCTCTATTTCAGCAATCTCTCCTGCTCTGAAGGGGGAAGTGAGTACTAAGCAGTACTCAAGATGGGACAACACAAGAGACGTGAAGAGTACAACCATTGTGATGGGATCCCTGGATTTGAAAGTTCTCGTAATCCATCCTATCATTTTTCTGGCTGCTACAATATTTGTTTGGTTATGCTCCCTAAACATTAGGTCGTCGGACATCATTATTCCCAAATCCTTGACATGCTGTTTTCCTACTATGGGCAGATTCGATTATGTTTTATACCCTGTATTATGTTTCAGATCCTCATTTTTGCCGTACCTGAGTACCTGGAATTTATCACTGTTAAACATCATGTTATTTTCTGCTGCCCAAACCTGAGATGGCCTGGCCCAGGCCTGAGGCCTGGTCTAGCCCAAGGCCTGCCAGTCTGGCCACCACCCCCCACCCCAACTCCTCTACCGCCAGCATGCTACAAGCCTCCCCCTCCCATACCTGACTACCAGCTACCGGCCCCGACCCCATCCCGTGCCTGACTACCAGTGACCGGCCCTCCCTCCCTCCCCCTACCACCGGCCAACCGCCCCTCCTCTTGTCAGTTTGTTGAGAAAATTATGTAATTTTGCTTGACTGGATTCATTAATGCTTAAATTCATAGCATTTTTATTCCAAATTGTTTGTAAATGATTGTTCTATCAAATGCCATAGTGAAAATTAATTCATAATAAATGAATTGTTATGAATATTTATATAGACTGATACATTTGGCTTATGGAAATCCTGACCAATACATCATATTTGCGGCCACCAATAATCATCACATAGTTATGATTTTGATATGGAATTGTTTATCAATGACTGTTCTATCATGTGCCATGTTCAAAATAATAAATACATAAATAGATTTTCTGTGAATATTGTTTAGTTGATAGTGGATGTAGGACCTCTGTTATTTTCACATTAAGGGGAGGGATAGCCTGGAGCCGACAGGTAGAACGAATTCCGTGGTGAAATGAATCAGCCTCACCTCACATAGTTCTTTCAAGTGAGGACACACTGTACATCATCATGTATATATTTTTGTTACAGATTTTGTTTAGTAATATTATTAGGATAATAAAAAGTTATAAAAATACTTGTTTCATGACACCTTTATTGTATTAGATGGAAATTCTCCAGGCTATCTCTGGCTGGCAATCTACTGCCACCTACAGAAGGATCTCTTGGGGGGAGGAGGGAGGCAGTGAATGTGGGCAGGACAGAGGAAGTGAGCAGCAGTGAGAGTGACCCCCTCCCTCCCTTCAGGATTCCCTCCCTTCCTGGTGGTGGTGTACAACGAGTGTTAGGCCGCTGATCCAGCCAAATATCCGCTAGTTCGGCTTCCATGGACATTTTGACGGATAGGGAGATAACTTTATCCGGCCACGACTTTTGCCGGATTAGGGCATTTTCCGGATTGGCAGATTCCGGATTAGTGGGTTTCTACAGTACTTAGGTATGGTGGAAACGAGGAACTTAAACAAAACACAGGGTACAGGATGCAATCAGACCTACTTGTAGAAGGAAAGCAACAGGTAAAAGACCTGGGAATTATGATGTCTGGCGACCTGACATTTAGTGAACATAACTGAGCAAATATAGTGGCAGCCAGGAAAATGGTAGGATGGTTTATGAGAACGTTCCAGGGATCAGCAATGCTAATACTATTTAAATCACTAATGCTGTCCCATCTTAAGTATTGCATGGTACTCACTTCCCCTTACAGACCAGGAGAGATCTCTGAATTAGAGGGAATACAGAAAACAAATACGGCATACATAGAAATGATAAAACATCTAAATTACTGGGACAGTCTCAAAGCTTTTAAAATGCACTCTTTGGAAAGGAGATGAGAAAGGTATCAAATACATGGAAGATACTTGAAGGCCAGGTCCCAAATTTGCACAGTAGAATAACAACATACTGGAGCAAAAGGTATGGAAGGAAATGCAGAATAGAACCAGTGCGGAGTAGAGGTGCTAGAGGCACAATCAGAGAGCACTGTCTAAACATTAGGGGTCCACAGCTGTTCAACACCGTACCAGTAAGCATTAGAAATATTGCCAGAACGAAGGTGGATGTATTCAAGAGGCACATGAACAGGTTCTTGCAAGAAGTGCCGGACCAACCAGGCTATAGTGGATATGTGGGCCTGCAGGCTGCTTCAAGCAACAGCCTGTTGGACCAAGTTATCAGAAGTCGAGCCTGGCCGCCCCAAGTCGGGCTTGGGGAGTAGAAGAACTCCCGAAACCCTCTCCAGGTATGCTACGTATGAGAGAGAAACTTTAATGATTACTATTAATTAAAAGTCTATCAGAAAAGATAAAAACAATCACCATAGCACCAGACAGATGCTCACTAAACTCGCTTATTCCAATGATAAATAAGATCTCATTCAATAAACTGCAAATAAAAAAACCA
The DNA here is from genome assembly GCA_020271785.1 of Procambarus virginalis. Classification (NCBI taxonomy): domain Eukaryota; kingdom Metazoa; phylum Arthropoda; class Malacostraca; order Decapoda; family Cambaridae; genus Procambarus; species Procambarus virginalis. The sequence continues at coordinate 6,698 of WNGS01122138.1, forward strand.
ACCTATACATTAACCCTTTAACCGCTAGGGGCTTTGTGGCTTGCAATACCACCAGGCACAACAACAACAAAAATCAAACAAATTCTTTCGTCATATAAAAGTGTTCATTTGTGTTCCCTGATCACGGAAAAAATTAAAAAAAAATCACAGGTGACTTATTTTGGCCGCAATAGGGCGGGGAAGTCTGGCAAAAAAAAAAAGGCATTGACAGAGCAAGTATCCGAGGCAGTCTGCTATGCCCGAGCTGTCAGGCAGGAGTTGCCACAAAGATATTATTACCTAATTATTTCAGTGTCTTTGATTGATTTTTTCTTAGTTTTTGCAGTAATATTATTCAATAAAGTGTAGTGATATATTTATATAATAAAATGTGTGAACCATCACTATACTCAAAATTATGGTGTGCATATCAGTGATTCAATTATTATGTTCATAAAACAATAAACAAATAGTTTTGCTGTTATTACACTATATTCACAGTATAAGTATATGTATGTTTTGTTCACCATAACGAACTACTAAGTTAGTATGGTGAGTCAAAAAGGAGCATGAAGTGGCCGCCACACAACAGCCACCCAGCCACTGGCCGCGACTAGTTGCCGCCATACAACAGCCACCCAGCCACTGGCCGCGACTCCCTCACCTCCTTACTCGCCAACTTTCTCCTCTCACCATAATGTTTTTGCTTTTATTCACTATATACAGACATTATATATAAGTATCTACATGTGTTGTTCACCATAACTGTACATCTAAGCTGGTATCGTGAGTTCAGGCAATAAGAGACGTAGCTACACACACACAATCAGCTGGTGGCTGCCTCTCTCAATGGTTCAAGGGCCAGATGCACTAATATTTCTCCTCTAACAATACTGTTTGTGGTGTTATTACACTATATACACACATTATATATAGGAATCTACATGTTTTATTCACCATAACTGTACAAATAAGCTGGTATGGTGCCCAGAGACCATAGTGGCCACCAGTACACAACATGACTTGTCATGCAGATGACACCACCTACCTCACCAAATGGCTGCTACCAACACACTCCTATTGCTGTTATTACACTCTTTACACATGTTATATATAAGTATCTATATTTGTGTTCACCATAGCAAACCACTAAGCTGGTATGATGAGAGCAGACAGTAAAAGGTGGCCACACTGAGTCAGCAGACAATGCTACCTCCCTCCCCACCTAGACTACTCCTCCCACCACAATGCTAATTATCACCACAATCCTGCTATTATCAGAATCATGGTCATTTTTATCACAGTCAGGAGGTCTTCTGTAAAACTATCATTGCTAAATAATACCATGTACATATATATATATATATATATATATATATATATATATATATATATATATATATATATATATATATATATATGACATTTTCAGGCGATGCTGTGGTCACAAGCTGAACAGTAGTGCTGTGAGCTCATGCTGCGTGTGCCAGCCTTGGTGGCTCACTCAGAACTGAAGCTCTCACATGAGGATATGTTACCCACCATTTTTTTTCTAGGCGGCGTCTGTTTACTATCAGCCGTGGCTGGACTGTAGCTGCCCCTGTCCCTCACGGGGCATATAAAATTGTGCGCTAGACCCTCAACTGTATATGTATGTATTGCGTGGTGTTCGGGAAAGTTACTCCCTTCGTATATGTATGTATTCGGCGGTTTAAGGGGTTAATGAGTGCCTACCCAAGCAGCGTTGATCCTCCTCTACAGAATGCATCGTATTCGCAAACAAAACCCAAATTTTATCAAGCAGTGCTACACCAGGAATGGAACGATCATTGCTAAGAAAGAAGAGGCAAAAGACATGAAATAAAAAATGTCCAACAATTATAGGCTTCCTTTGTTGATTGTGACATAACTGGAAACCAGGAAACTTCCAATGTCATTGCTGAAACTAACACATGAGTGACCAAGCCTTACCTAGCCTAACCATATTTAAATTTTGGCTATTTTATATTTTTATATTAATTAATAAATGCTTCTTTTTTATATTATTGGCTTCAATTTCATGTAATTTACCCTCTTATAACTATTACTACAATGACTTCAATTTTATCAAATGTAATATTTTTTTGAATGCTTAATTTGTCTAGTTATCAGATTCTCAGCTTACAATATTTGCAACTTACCCATTTATCTGTTGATATTAACACTTCAATTTCCTAAAATGTTATAAACCATGAACTCTTAATTTGTCAAATTATCTGAATCTTTAATTCATTACTTTGTGAACTAAAAATTAATAATTTAATTTCTCACTTATATATCTGCCCATTAATATTAGCTACTAGTCTTGTTTGCTGTCTAATATTAGAGTATTGTTAATAGATTCTTAAGCTTTAAGTACATCAGTGTTTCCTGGTGATATGTGTTTGTTTCTATTGCATACCCTTATCCAACTTGTCTTATTACCATATGATATTACTGTACAGTATTACAATTAAGAGATTACTGAATTTTTTATTTGATTAATTATGTTTCCTTTTTTATTAATTATTTTGAATCTGAATCCATTTGTTTATTCATAATCTTAATCTCTTTTTTTTTTGCCTGTGTATTGCCTGTTTATATTGCATATCCTTGCCCATCTTGTATTATTACCATATAATATTCATGTATTACAATATTAATGTAATTCTTAACTTAGCTAATTATTTGTATTCCATTTGATTAATTATTTGAATCTCAATTCGTTTACTCTAGAAATCTTAATTTGAGTAATTATCTAATTTCCCACTCTTCTGTTCTTTATTATTTTTACTTTTATATCTGGTAAATTTTATTACTTATATACATGGATGGCGATATACTAAAGAAATTGTTCACGACTTTTGTTAGGCCAAAGCTAGAACATGCAGCGGTTGTGTGGTGCCCATATCTTAAGAAGCACATCAACAAACTGGAAAAGGTGCAAAGACATGCTACTAAGTGGCTCCCAGAACTGAAGGGCAAGAGCTATGAGGAGAGGTTAGAGGCATTAAATATGCCAAAACTAGAAGACAGAAGAAAAAGAGGTGATATGATCATTACATACAAAATAGTAACAGGAATTGATAAAATCGATAGGGAAGATTTCCTGAGACCTGGAACTTTAAGAACAAGAGGTCATAGATATAAACTAGCTAAACACAGATGCCGAAGAAATATAAGAAAATTCACTTTCGTAAACAGAGTGGTAGACGGTTGGAACAAGTTAGGGGAGAGGGTGGTGGAGGCCAAGACCGTCAGTAGTTTCAAAGCGTTATATGACAAAGAGTGCTGGGAAGACGGGACACCACGAGCATAGCTCTCATCCTGTAACTACACTTAGTTAATTACACTTAGGTAATTACAGTATCTGCTAAATTTTATTACTTACATATCTGCTGAATAATATTTGCAATCACTTCTCTATTCTTGCATTTTTTCTTTTCAAATACAGTACATCATCACTAACAGACCCCGCTCTAACGTATTCCCGGATGGTCCAAATGAATTGCATTTGGCACTAAATGTTCAGTGGAACATACAAAAATTCATTTGTGTTGTTCCACTGATGGTGATGACCTAGTCCGGCATGGCAGGGCTGTGAGAGCTGTGTACTGTACACACACTCCACATCGTTCACTTCAATAACCATATCACTACTATCAGACACCTGTGTTAGGTCTTTTCAAAATCATTGGTTATCAAAATCATTGGCATGCTCATCTTCAAGCAANTATTTTGAATCTGAATCCATTTATTTATTCATATCTTAATCTAATTGTCTAATTCTCACTTTGTTCTCTTTTTTTTTGCCTGTGTATTGCTGTTTATATTTCATATCCTTGCCCATGTTGTATTATTACCATATAATGTTCATGTATTACAATATTAATCAAATTCTTAACTTAGCTAATTATTTGTATTCCATTTGATTAATTATTTGAATCTCAATTCGTTACTCTAGAAATCTTAATTTGATTAATTATCTAATTTCCCACTCTTCTGTTCTTTATTATTTTTACTTTTATATCTGGTAAATTTTATTACTTATATACAATATCTGCTAAATTTTATTACTTACATAACTGCTGAGTAATATTTAGAATCACTTCTCTACTCTTGCATTTATTCTATTCAAATACAGTGCATCATCACTCTAACAGACCCCGCTCTAATGAATTCCCGGATGGTCCAAATGAATTGCATTTGGCACTAAATGTTTAGTGGAACATACAAAAATTCATTTGTGTTGTTCCACTGATGGTGATGACCTAGTCCAGCATGGCAGGGCTGTGAGAGCTGTGTATTGTACACACTGTACAATAGATGACTACAATAGGTTAGGTAAGGAATTTCAACAGGAGAAACAGCTTTTGTCAGCACAGATGGAGGAAGTTACACAGGAATAGAACAGTGCAAGAAAGATATGCAACTTAATTATGCACAAGTGGCCAAGGAGAAGGAAAAATTGGAAGAAGCAGTAAGGAAGCCCAACACTGCAGCAACCAAGATAAAACAAACATTAGGCTGGAAGTGAGGAAAGAATTGGCATCCAACTTGAAGTTGGTGCAAAACACAGTTGATCGAAGTAAGTCCCTGATCATTTTTGGCTACAAAGAAAAGGAGATAACATCTAGGTCAGAAAGAGCTGTAGAAGAAGCAAAAGTAGTAGATAAAATTGTTGGCCTCGTGGAAGGTCTTACAACCATAGAGAATGTGAGCGACTACAGGAGAATAGGCAGATATGTAAAAGGGAAAGATCGACCCTTGAGGATCACCCTAAATGGTGCCAAACAGATGGAAGAAGTACTAAGGAATGCTAAAAATTACGTAATGATGAGGATGGGAAAGTGTGGTCGTTAAGACGAGATCTTTCAAAAGAAGATAGAGAGAAGCTGAAACTGAACCTTGCCGAGGCAAAACGTTTAAATGAGAGCAGAATGAAGAAGATATCAATTCTTTTTTCTACAAAGTGATAGGGGTAGGCAGACCAGTGAAGTGGTACATAAAGGCAAACCAACAAAATCATTAGAGAAAGGGGAGTGAAAAATAAGAGAGGGGGAACAAGTTCCTGAAGATTGCATACACCAACATAGATGGAGTAGGTCAAAGATACTGGAGTTAAGTGATATAATACAGCTGCAGACACCAGACATTGTTGCACTCACGGAGACAAAACTTGAAGATGTTATTTTAAATGAGGTCATATTCCCAAGGGGCTACTCAATTTGGAGACGGGACAGAAAATTAGGAAAGGCAGTGGCGTTGCTGTGCTGGTGAAAGAACACCTAAAGGTGAACGAAATAATGACTGCCAATCCACAAGAAGTTGATATAATAGCACTAGAGATCTGCAATGAGGATGATAAACTAATGATCATAAATGCATATAGTCCACCGCTAAGCAGCACATGGTCAAAAGAGGAGCTAGATAGTAAACGAGAAGGTCTTATAACAATAATGAGAGAGATCATAGCAAGAGCGGATAACGATAGTTCACGGCTGTTGATAGTCGGCGACTTCAACTTAAAATCCATAGACTGGGAAGCATATGAAGCTAAAACAGAAGATTTCTGGACCTGTAAATTTGTAGACCTCATCCTGGAAACATTCTTGTATCAACATGTTAAACAAGCTATGAGGATGAGGGAAGGGGACGTTCCCTCCATGCTAGATTTGATATTTACCAGGAAGGAGGAAGAAATATTTGACATTCAGTACCTTCCTCCCTTGGGTAAAAGTGACCATGTCTTTTTGGGAATAAAGTATGTAATGCGATATAATCTGGAAGAAAATATGACAGTCGATGCAATTGAAAAGCCTGATTTTAGGAGAGGACATTATGGCAACCTTAGAAAATTTTTTAGTGAGTATAATTGGACAGACTTGTTGCTAGGCAAGGAAGTGAATGAGATGTATGTCAAGTTTTGTGAAATATATGATAGGCACAAAAAAATTTATACCAAAACAGCGAAGCAGAACTAAGAAACAGGATTGGTTCAACAGAAAGTGCGAGAGGGCCAGAGACCAAAAGTCACAAAAATGGAATCAATACAGGAAGAGGCCAAACCCCCAAACATACCAGCGATACAAAGATGCGAGAAACAACTACACGGCAGTGAAGAGAGAGGCAGAAAGAAATTTTGAAAAAGGGATTGCAGACAAATGTAAAACAGAACCAGATCTATTCTATAAATTCATAAACAACAAATTGCAGGTAAAGGATAATATTCAGAGGTTGAAAATGGGTAATAGATTCACGGAAAATGAAAAAGAACGTGTGAAACATAAACAAAAGTTCCAAAGTGTGTTTGTACAAAATGAAATCTTCAGGGAACCAGATACAATAAGAATTCCAGAGAACAACATAGAGGTGTCTAGAGACGAAGTGGAAAAAATGCTCAAGGAGCTAAATAAGAACATAGCAGTTGGTCCAGATGGAGTTTCACCATGGGTTCTGAGAGAATGTGCACCTGAGCTCAGCTTTCCTCTTCAACTGATTTTTCAGGCATCCCTGTTTACAGGAGTTGTAGCTGATGTGTGGAAAAAGGCTAACATAGTTCCAATCTACAAAAGTGGAAGCAGGGAAGACCCCCTTAATTATAGATCGGTATCATTGACAAGTGTAATAGTCAAAATATTGGAAAAAATAATTAAAACTAAATGGGTAGAACACCTGGAGAGAAATGATATAATATCAGACAGACAGTATGGTTTTCGATCTGGAAGATCCTGTATCGAATTTACTCAGTTTCTATGATCGAGCAACAGAGATATTACAGGAAAGAGATGGTTGGGTTGACTGCATCTATCTGGACCTAAAAAAGGCTTTCGACAGAGTTCCACATAAGAGGTTGTTCTGGAAACTAGAAAATATTGAAGGGGTGACAGGTAAGCTTCTAACATGGATGAAAAATTTTCTGACTGATAGAAAAATGAGGGCAGTGATCAGAGGCAATGTATCGGACTGGAGAAATGTCACAAGTGGAGTACCACAGGGTTCAGTTCTTGCACCAGTGATGTTTATTGTCTACATAAATGATTTACCAGTTGGTATACAGAATTATATGAACATGTTTGCTGACGATGCTAAGGTAATAGGAAGGATAAGAAACTTAGATGATTGTCATGCCCTTCAAGATGACCTGGACAAAATAAGTACATGGAGCGCCACTTGGCAAATGGAATTTAATGTTAATAAATGCCATGTTATGGAATGTGGAATAGGAGAACATAGACCCCACACAACCTATATATTATGTAATTACCTAAGTGTAGTTACAGGATGAGAGCTACACTCGTGGTGTCCCGTCTTCCCACACTCTTTGTCAGTAACGCTTTGAAACTACTGACGGTCTTGGCCTCCACCACCTTCTCGCCTAACTTGTTCCAACCGTCTACCACTCTGTTGCGAAAGTGAATTTTCTTATATTTCTTCGGCATCTGTGTTTAGCTAGTTTATATCTATGGCCTCTTGTTCTTAAAGTTCCAGGTCTCAGGAAATCTTCCTATCGATTTTATCAATGCCTGTTACTATTTTGTATGTAGTAATCATATCACCTCTTTTTCTTCTGTCTTCTAGTTTTGGCATATTTAATGCCTCTAACCTCTCCTCGTAGCTCTTGCCCTTCAGTTCTGGGAGCCACTTAGTAGCATGTCTTTGCACCTTTTCCAGTTTGTTGATGTGCTTCTTAAGATATGGGCACCACACAACCGCTGCATATTCTAGCTTTGGCCTGACAAAAGTCGTGACAATTTCTTTAGTATATCGCCATCCATGTATTAAAAGCAATTCTGAAGTTAGAAAGCGTGGCATAGGCTCCTCGCACAATATTCTTTATGTGGTCCTCAGGTGTTTTCTATCTAGAACCACCCCTAGATCTCTTTCTTTATCAGAATTCTTAAAGATTCTCACATAATATATAGGTTTTGTGGGGTCTATGTTCTCCTATTCCACATTCCATAACATGGCATTTACTAACATTAAATTCCATTTTCCAAGTGGCACTCCATGTACTTATTTGTCCAGGTCTTCTTGAAGGGCATGACAATCATCTAAGTTTCTTATCTTCCTATTATCTTAGCATCATCAGCCCTAGATCTCTTTCTTATCAGAATTCTTTAAATTTCTTTAAAGATGTGAGAAATCTTTAAAGAATTCTGATAAAGAAAGAGATCTAGGGGTGGTTCTAGATAGAAAACTATCACCTGAGGACCACATAAAGAATATAGTGCGAGGAGCCTATGCCACGCTTTCCAACTTCAG
>WNGS01122140.1:0-11275 GCA_020271785.1 Procambarus virginalis
CTTTTATACCCGCGTTTTGGGTGAGGTGATATGTTACAACAGTTTTAATGAGGTGAACAAAACTTTCAACAAAGGACAGAACACGAAACAATGGATATTAACTGGATATAACTGGGTAAATTGAAGGTATGAATGGAAGTAACTGCGGAAGGGCCTATTGCCCATATTTCTTGATGCTTCTATATTGGAGCGGGGTCTTGAAGTGGGTAGAATATATTTGTGCATTAATTGACTGTTGATTGCTGGTGTTGACTTCTTGATGTGTAGTGCCTCGCAGACGTCAAGCCGCCTGCTATCGCTGTACCTATCGATGATTTCTGTGTTATTTGTTAAGATTTCTCTGGTGATGGTTTGGTTGTGGGAAGAGAGTATATGTTCCTTAATGGAGCCCTGTTGCTTATGCATCGTTAACGCCTGGAAAGAGATGTTGTTGTCTTGCCTATATACTGAGTTTTTTGGGCTTACAGTCCCCAAGTGGACATTTAAAGGCATAGACGACGTTTGTCTCTTTTAGGGCGTTCTGCTCCGTGTCTGGAGAGTTTTTCATTAGTAGGCTGGCTGTTTTTTTGGTTTTATAGTAAATCGTTAGTTGTATCTTCTGATTTTTGTCTGTAGGGATAACATTTCTATTAACAATATCTTTCAGGACCCTTTCCTCCGTTTTATGAGCGGTGGAGAAGAAGTTCCTGTAAAATAGTCTAATAGGGGGTATAGGTGTTGTATTAGTTGTTTCTTCAGAGGTTGCATGGCGTTCTACTTTCCTTCTTATGATGTCTTCAATGAAACCATTGGAGAAGCCGTTGTTGACTAGGACCTGCCTTACCCTACAGAGTTCTTCGTCGACTTGCTTCCATTCTGAGCTGTGGCTGAGAGCACGGTCGACATAAGCGTTAACAACACTCCTCTTGTACCTATCTGGGCAGTCACTGTTGGCATTTAGGCACATTCCTATGTTTGTTTCCTTAGTGTAGACTGCAGTGTGGAAACCTCCGCTCCTTTCCATGACTGTTACATCTAGAAAGGGCAGCTTCCCATCCTTCTCCATCTCGTAAGTGAAACGTAACACAGAATTCTGCTCAAACGCTTCTTTCAGCTCCTGCAGATGTCTGACATCAGGTACCTGTGTAAAATGTCGTCAACATACCTGCAGTATATGGCCGGTTTCAAGTTTAAGTCGACTAAGACTTTTTCCTCGATAGTACCCATGTAGAAGTTTGCAAACAGGACGCCTAGGGAGAACCCATGGCGACCCCATCTACTTGCTTATACATGTGCCCATCCGGGCTCAAGAAGGGTGCCTCCTTAGTACAAGCTTGGAGTAGTTTCCTCAGGATATTTTCTGGCATGTCAAGGGAGTACAGGCCGGGTCTCGATACACTCGGTCCACTATCATCCCGATTGTTTCATCCACAGGTACGTTGGTGAACAGTGATTCTACGTCCAACGAGGCTCTTATCCCTGTAGCCCGTGTTCCCCGCAGTAAGTCAACAAATTCCTTCGGGGATTTCAGGCTGAAGTTGCACGGGACATAAGGAGTCAGTAAGCCGTTGAGTCGTTTCGCCAGTCTGTACGTGGGTGTGGGTATCTGGCTGATAATTGGCCGAAGTGGGTTTCCAGGCTTATGCGTCTTGACGTTTCCATACGCATATCCAGGTTTATATTCTCCAATAATCTTTGGCAGGTGGAGTCCGGATTTCTTGGCATTCACAGTTTCAATCAACTTGTTGACCTTTGTTTTCAATTCGGCTGTAGTGTCCTTCGTTACCCTTTGGAATTTAGTTTGGTCAGAGAGTATGCTGTTCATTTTCGCCAGATATTCGTCTTTCTTAAGGATGACGTATATTGGCGACTTGTCGCCTCTCCTGACAACTATCTCCTTGTTCTCACGAAGGCTCTTGGCTGCCGCTTTGAGCTCGGGGGTCAGTATGGTACTTCTGTAGTTGCCTCGATTCTTTCCTCCTTCTGCAATAAGTTCAGCTTGTAAGGTGTCTTTGGTGGTGACCTTCTTTTGTGCTTCGAGGTCAAATATGTCGTCCAACAGGATCTCCAACTCCACTTTCCGGGCCAACGCACTTGGTCTGGACATAACGTGACAGTTTATACCCAGATTTAGGAGAGTGACTTGGTCCTCAGTGAGGTTGATACCTGCAAGGTTCAGGAAGCCGTCTCTTGGTCGTGGAATTGCCATGGGTCCTCCATATAGTGTTGTTAGCTTCTTGATAATCCTTGTTTCCGTGCTGAGGTGATGTCGGTCTGTGAGGATGTCAAGGTGTTGTTCGATGCGGGTGCGGAGACTTTCGTCGATGTTGCTGTTTCTCCATTCGTTTGTGGCCTGAAGTAGTTGCGTTTTATTGTCTTTGATATCATTTTCTGCCTTGTATATCTGATTACGAATCAGATCTTGGCGATATTTTATCGTGAAGGCTTGATTCCTTGCTGCTGGGTCGTGCGTTTTAATATTAGTATATTTTGGTAGCAGTCTTTCCTGTAGACATATGTTATTAAATATGACCGAAAAAGTAAGATTAATAATTCTAACACGAATTTTCTCAATTTTCCTTATGTTTGTTTTTACTGATGACGGTAAATGAAAAATCAATTCTCCAAAATTCATTCTTTATTTCTTAGTCTGACGCGACACTTGAACGCGTTTCGTAATAACTAATTACATTTTCAAAGACTTTTAGTTTTCACACACAACTATAACCTTAAAGCACTAAACAGTTCTTTACTATGCTATGATTTAAACAGCTTTCATCTTTCATTTTATACCCGCGTTTTGGGTGAGGTGATATGTTACAACAGTTTTTAATGAGGTGAACAAAACTTTCAACAAAGGACAGAACACGAAAACAATGGATATTACTGGATATTAACTGGGTAAATTGAAGGTATGAATGGAAGTAACTGCGGAAGGGCCTATTGGCCCATATTTCTTGATGCTTCTATAGCATCAAGAAATATGGGCCAATAGGCCCTTCCGCAGTTACTTCCATTCATACCTTCAATTTACCCAGTTAATATCCAGTTAATATCCATTGTTTTCGTGTTCTGTCCTTTGTTGAAAGTTTTGTTCACCTCATTAAAAACTGTTGTAACATATCACCTCACCCAAAACGCGGGTATAAAATGAAAGATGAAAGCTGTTTAATCATAGCATAGTAAAGAACTGTTTAGTGCTTTAAGGTTATAGTTGTGTGGGAAAACTAAAAGTCTTTGAAAATGTAATTAGTTATTACGAAACGCGTTCAAGTGTCGCGTCAGACTAAGAATAAAGAATGAATTTGGAGAATTGATTTTCATTTACCGTCATCAGTAAAAACAAACATAAGGAAAATTGAGAAAATTCGTGTTAGAATTATTAATCTTACTTTTTCGGTCATATTTAATAACATATGTCTACAGGAAAGACTGCTACCAAAATATACTAATATTAAAACGCACGACCCAGCAGCAAGGAATCAAGCCTTCACGATAAAATATCGCCAAGATCTGATTCGTAATCAGATATACAAGGCAGAAAATGATATCAAAGACAATAAAACGCAACTACTTCAGGCCACAAACGAATGGAGAAACAGCAACATCGACGAAAGTCTCCGCACCCGCATCGAACAACACCTCGACATCCTCACAGACCGACATCACCTCAGCACGGAAACAAGGATTATCAAGAAGCTAACAACACTATATGGAGGACCCATGGCAATTCCACGACCAAGAGACGGCTTCCTGAACCTTGCAGGTATCAACCTCACTGAGGACCAAGTCACTCTCCTAAATCTGGGTATAAACTGTCACGTTATGTCCAGACCAAGTGCGTTGGCCCGGAAAGTGGAGTTGGAGATCCTGTTGGACGACATATTTGACCTCGAAGCACAAAAGAAGGTCACCACCAAAGACACCTTACAAGCTGAACTTATTGCAGAAGGAGGAAAGAATCGAGGCAACTACAGAAGTACCATACTGACCCCCGAGCTCAAAGCGGCAGCCAAGAGCCTTCGTGAGAACAAGGAGATAGTTGTCAGGAGAGGCGACAAGTCGCCAATATACGTCATCCTTAAGAAAGACGAATATCTGGCGAAAATGAACAGCATACTCTCTGACCAAACTAAATTCCAAAGGGTAACGAAGGACACTACAGCCGAATTGAAAACAAAGGTCAACAAGTTGATTGAAACTGTGAATGCCAAGAAATCCGGACTCCACCTGCCAAAGATTATTGGAGAATATAACCTGGATATGCGTATGGAAACGTCAAGACGCATAAGCCTGGAAACCCACTTCGGCCAATTATCAGCCAGATACCCACACCCACGTACAGACTGGCGAAACGACTCAACGGCTTACTGACTCCTTATGTCCCGTGCAACTTCAGCCTGAAATCCCCGAAGGAATTTGTTGACTTACTGCGGGGAACACGGGCTACAGGGATAAGAGCCTCGTTGGACGTAGAATCACTGTTCACCAACGTACCTGTGGATGAAACAATCGGGATGATAGTGGACCGAGTGTATCGAGACCCGGCCTGTACTCCCCTTGACATGCCAGAAAATATCCTGAGGAAACTACTCCAAGCTTGTACTAAGGAGGCACCCTTCTTGAGCCCGGATGGGCACATGTATAAGCAAGTAGATGGGGTCGCCATGGGTTCTCCCCTAGGCGTCCTGTTTGCAAACTTCTACATGGGTACTATCGAGGAAAAAGTCTTAGTCGACTTAAACTTGAAACCGGCCATATACTGCAGGTATGTTGACGACATTTTTACACAGGTACCTGATGTCAGACATCTGCAGGAGCTGAAAGAAGCGTTTGAGCAGAATTCTGTGTTACGTTTCACTTACGAGATGGAGAAGGATGGGAAGCTGCCCTTTCTAGATGTAACAGTCATGGAAAGGAGCGGAGGTTTCCACACTGCAGTCTACACTAAGGAAACAAACATAGGAATGTGCCTAAATGCCAACAGTGACTGCCCAGATAGGTACAAGAGGAGTGTTGTTAACGCTTATGTCGACCGTGCTCTCAGCCACAGCTCAGAATGGAAGCAAGTCGACGAAGAACTCTGTAGGGTAAGGCAGGTCCTAGTCAACAACGGCTTCTCCAATGGTTTCATTGAAGACATCATAAGAAGGAAAGTAGAACGCCATGCAACCTCTGAAGAAACAACTAATACAACACCTATACCCCCTATTAGACTATTTTACAGGAACTTCTTCTCCACCGCTCATAAAACGGAGGAAAGGGTCCTGAAAGATATTGTTAATAGAAATGTTATCCCTACAGACAAAATCAGAAGATACAACTAACGATTTACTATAAAACCAAAAAACAGCCAGCCTACTAATGAAAACTCTCCAGACACGGAGCAGAACGCCCTAAAAGAGACAAACGTCGTCTATGCCTTTAAATGTCCACTTGGGGACTGTAAGCCCCAAAAAACTCAGTATATAGGCAAGACAACAACATCTCTTTCCAGGCGTTTAACGATGCATAAGCAACAGGGCTCCATTAAGGAACATATACTCTCTTCCCACAACCAAACCATCACCAGAGAAATCTTAACAAATAACACAGAAATCATCGATAGGTACAGCGATAGCAGGCGGCTTGACGTCTGCGAGGCACTACACATCAAGAAGTCAACACCAGCAATCAACAGTCAATTAATGCACAACTATATTCTACCCACTTCAAGACCCCGCTCCAATATAGAAGCATCAAGAAATATGGGCCAATAGGCCCTTCCGCAGTTACTTCCATTCATACCTTCAATTTACCCAGTTAATATCCAGTTAATATCCATTGTTTTCGTGTTCTGTCCTTTGTTGAAAGTTTTGTTCACCTCATTAAAACTGTTGTAACATATCACCTCACCCAAAACGCGGGTATAAAATGAAAGATGAAAGCTGTTTAAATCATAGCATAGTAAAGAACTGTTTAGTGCTTTAAGGTTATAGTTGTGTGAGAAAACTAAAAGTCTTTGAAAATGTAATTAGTTATTACGAAACGCGTTCAAGTGTCGCGTCAGACTAAGAAATAAAGAATGAATTTTGGAGAATTGATTTTTCATTTACCGTCATCAGTAAAACAAACATAAGGAAAATTGAGAAAATTCGTGTTAGAATTATTAATCTTACTTTTTCGGTCAATTTAATAACATATCTATATATATATATATATAGTATATATCAAGTGCTAATCATGATGAATTTTAATACAATCAAAATTTAACAAAACTCGCTAAAACACTCAATAAATTGTAAATGCTGAACTTTTAGTTAAAATCACATATTGTAAGAAATCATGAAATATTATGGAAATATTAGTATTTTTTTTTTTAACACAAACATGAAAAACGTGAAATAACGTCAATATATTAACGAATTCGCTGATGTTTACTTCAACTCATAAAGCAATTTTCGTGTTATTTAGATCATTAAAGTGCATATAAAAAAGATGTTTTCCATCACATGTGACGAAACAATGTGTTTTCAAAGAATTCACTGAAATGTTTTGTAATTTCCGAAAATATGACGGCAAGAAGAAAACAGCTCTATTCCGGCTGAAGCGTCGAAAACTATATCAATAAACATGGAATGTTCGTTTGTTCAAATTGCTGATCTTCAAAAGGTCTTCACCGAATGCTTTGAAATTTTCACACAACGTTCCATTCGCATCCGAGCAAGTTTTTTATATACATACTATTTAGGTGTCACGTTTGAGATGGGAAAAAAACTACCTTTTTGGAAAACTGTTTTTCATGTTTTTCATGAGAGGGAAATCTTCGAAATCTCTTTACTGATTGCTTCAAAATTTTGACACACGTTGCACTCGAATAGGCGCGTGTTTTTTATACCTACTATATTCATGCTTCACCTGTGACAGGAAAAAACATGCTTTATTTGAAAAACAGCACCATCTGTTGGACGTAAGAGCAACACACACTGTATGTCTGAAAGTTCTTCATCGATATCTTTGAAATTTTGACACAACGTTCAATTCGCATATGCGCATGTTTTTATATAACTACTATAGGGCTGCCACCTGTGAGGAAAAACATTTTTTTGAAAACAGCGCCTTTGTTTCACGCAAGAGCAACACACATTATACTAAATATGTTACATTTCATTTCAATGTTTTCCCATTGCATTGATAAATTGAATTCTCATAGATTTCGATTTCTTTTTGTTTTGGTTTAACTATTTTGTGTGATATTGCGTTGGAATTGAGCTGTGTAGTTTACCATATCGTTCATTTCGTGAGTATAAGTATAGCTGCCACACCTGTGACAGGTAAAGCATTTTATTTTAAACAGTGCCATCTGTTGCAAGTAAGAGCAACACATACTATACTAAATATGTTACGATTCTATTTCAATATTTTCAATTTCATTGAAAATTACAATTTTCCTTGATTTTGATTTATTTTCATTTGGAATTAACTATTTGTGAGACATTGTGTTGGAATTGAGCTGTGTTGTTTACCATGCCATTCATTTCGTGGGTATAGTTGATTTTTTTTTTTTTTCATTGTTTTTCATTTCGTTTTATTAAATGTGTTTCTTATATTTCGTGATGGTAACATCAGATCATTTGATGTTCCCAATTTCCTGATGGTAACATCAGATCATTTGGGAATGCATCAATCGGATTGGGGAATGGTGTGGAGGATGAGGGGACGGGAGTAGGGGATGGTGGGGAGGATGAGGGGACAGATAGGGGGTGGTGGGGAGGATGAGGGACAGGGGAAAGGTAATGGTGGGTGAGGATGACGGGACGGGGAGTTGGGGATGATGGGTGCAAGGGGACAGGTATGGAGAATGGTGGGGAAGGCAAAGGGACAATTACGTCATTACCGCTTTGAAAACTGCTTTGAAATTTTGACCAACGTTGCATTCGAATAGGCGCGGTGTTTTTGTATACCTACTATATACATGCCTCACCTGGAAAAACTGGGAAAAACATGCTTTTTTGAAAAACAGCGCCATCTGATTGACAAAAGAATAACTCAAGCTGTAATCTCGTAAAGGTCTTCACTGATTGCTTCTAAATTTTGCCACACTGTTCCATTCAAAACACGAATGCCACACCTGTGACAGGTAAAAGCTTGCATTTTTGAAAAACTTGCGCCATCTGATGCACATAATAGCAACAAACGCTATACTAAATATGTTACAATTACATTTCAATGTTTCCGTTTGCATTGACAAATTGAATTTTCATAGATTTCGATTTTATTTTCATGTTTATGTAATTTTTTTTTGTGACATTGCACTGAATTGAGCTGTGTTGTTTACCATACCATTCATTTTGTGAGTATAAGTAAAGATGCAACACCTGTGACAGGTAAACTTCTTTTCTTAAGAAACAGTCATCTGTTGCATATATAGCAACACACGCTATACTAAATATGTTACGATTCCATTTCAAGTTTCAGTTGCATTGACAAATTGATTTTCATTGATTTTTATTTATTTTCATTTTTTATTTAATTATTTTGTGACTTGCAACTGAGTTGGGTTTTTACCATGACGTTCATTTTGCGAGCATAGTTTACTTTTATTTTTTTATTTCGTTTTTTTTTAAGTTTTTTCTTATATTTTAGTGATAGGAACATCAGATCATTTGTAGTTCGCACTTTCTTATAGACAATTTATATGATTTGTGAATGCATCGAACGAGGGAGTGGGGAATGGTGGGGAGGACGAGGGATGGGAGTGGGGGATGATGGGAGGACGAGGGGACGGGGGAGTTGGGGATGGTCGGGACAAGGGAACAGGGGAATGGATAATGGTGGGGTGGCAAATGGACAGGGTAGTGGTGGGGAGAACGAGGGGGACAAGGGAGGGGAGAATGGTAGAGAGGACGAGGGGACGGAGAAGTGGGAGATGGTGTGGAGGACGAGGGGGATGGTGGAATGCGGGATTGTTAGGAGGATAAGGGACGGTGGAGTAGGGATGGTGAGGAGGCGAGGAATGGTGGGGAGGACTAGGGGACGGGATGTGGGGAATGGTTAAGGACGAGGGGACGGGGAGTGAGGAATGGTTGGGAGGACGAGGGGAAAGGTGGGAAAATGGTGGGGAGAACTGGAGACAGGGGGAGGTGCTGTGGCTCAGCAACGCACATGCATTGCTGAGCTACAGCAACGCGTGACTGAGTACAGCTAGTATGCACATAAAAACTCCATGTGTCTCTTAATCATATTTCCACTCAATACCATTAACAACTGAACTGCTCCCCAGGTTTTGGTAAAAACTTCTTACTGCAATTGACAAGGACATATTATTTTTATAAATGTTCAAGTAAAGTTAATGGTCAAGTGATTCCAAACTCAACCATTTTCCATTTCAAAATACAAGCGTGATGAAAACATAAAAAAAAACTTTAAAATATTGCCTGACTAAAAAAAAAAATTGTTAAACTCTAAGAGCACCTAATGGCGATTTGTGCAGTGCCTTGGTTTAAAAAGGTTGGATAGCTCTCGGGCAGGATAGTCTGGCAAGCTGACGTGCTGCTTGCAGAGCAGGTCGATAGTTGTCTGTCTCACTAACAGGAGTTCAGGCTGGCTAGGAGTAGGAGGGAGGGCTGGATGGCTGGCTAGGAGGTAGGAGGGAGGGCTGGATGGCTGGCTAGGAGGTAGGAGGGAGGGCTGGATGGCTGGCTAGGAGGTAGCAGGGAGGGCTGGATGGCTGGCAGGAGGTAGGAGGGATGGCTGGATGGCTGGCAGGAGGTAGGAGGGATGGCTTGATGGCTGGCATGGAGGTAGCAGGGAGGGATGGATGGCTGGCAGGGAGGTAGCAGGGAGGGCTGGATGGCTGGCAGGAGGTAGGGGAGGGCTGGATGGCTGGCAGGGAGGTAGGAGGGAGGGATGGATGGCTGGCAGGGAGGTAGGAGGGAGGGCTGGATGGCTGGCAGGGAGGTAGCAGGGAGGGATGGATGCTGGCAGGGAGGTAGCAGGAGGGATGGATGGCTGGCATCCAAGCAGGTTGATTGGCTGGAAAGTAGGGAAGCAGATCAGTGTAAGATGGAGAGGTTATGTGAGTGGGGAAATGCGAGGAACAAGACAGGTAAGTAGCGGTATTGTGATAATAACGCCGGCTAGCTACTCTACCTGCTATGAATGAGTTCCCTCACACCCATCCTGTCACTTTCTCTTCCCCCCTCACTCTCTTCATGCCCCTTACCTTCCCATACACACCCGCCTTATCCTTCACTCACCTCACGTGCTTCATTCTCTACCCTTCAAACCTCTCTTGACTCTAACCCTCCCCACACATCCGCCTTGTTCCTCACAGGCCACGACACACACCCGTTTTATCCTTCACAGTCTTCCACACACCCGTCATGTCTTTCACAAACTGCTCACATCAGTATTTGTCCTCTTACAGTACTTTTCGCACCCGCCTTGTCTCTCACAGTCCCCCATACACCCGTCTTGTACCTCACAGTCCTCCACGCACCCGTCTTTTCCTTTACAGTCCTCCCCACATCCGTCTTGTCCTTCTCAGTCCTCCACACACCCGTCTTGTCCCTCATGGTTCTGCACTCACCTGTCTTGTCCCTCACAGTCCTCCACACACCCGTCTTGTCCCTTTCAGTCCTCCACACACCCGTCTTGTCCAACACAGTCCTCCATACACCTGCCTTGTTCCTCACAGTCTTCCACACACCTGCCTTATTCCTAACAGTCCTTTACACACCTGCATTTGTCCCTCACAGTCCTCTGCACACACCCGTCATGTCCCTTAAAGTCCACACACACCCATCTTGTCCCTCGCAGTCCTGCATACACCCGTCTTGCCCCTCACAGTCCTCCACACACCCGTCCTGTCCCTCACAGTTTTCCACACACCTGTCTTATCTCTTTTACTTGTAGGCCCGTCCTAATCACTCACCATATTCTGCCTCAACCCAGGTCGTACTCTAAACTTATGTCAGGTTAGTCCTGGTCTGTAGGTTTCATTGCTTTGGCTGTAACCTGGGCTGGAACTCTCCCCCAGTTCAGCTGATATGATCTACCTGCACACCTGCTCTAACAAGGTGGTCCTTGATAGACTTGCCTCGCCTCTGGGCGATCATGGGAGGGTTTTGTTGGAATTTTACCCCATGAGTAAAATTCACTGTACGTTTCCTCATCAATGTCCAAATTTTCTGGAGTTTTATCTTTAGCTGTGCTGCAAGGCCGTAGAAGAAAGGATTGGAGGATCCATCTCTTGTCTTCCACATGTCGTGCTCTAGGACTGAGAAGCTGCACCCTTGTTTTTTTTCTGAGTTTC
>WNGS01122142.1:0-20054 GCA_020271785.1 Procambarus virginalis
ATTTGCCCCTTCCAGTTCCTACGTTAATAGAAGTTATAAAACTAAGTGTTACTAACTCTAAATTAGCATTTAATAATAAATATTGTCAAAAATACGGAATGGCTATCCGGGTAACTTTCTTTCTCCAGTTTTAAGCAATGTGTAAGTGGAGTTGTATGAAGCAAGACTATTGAGTAACAGTGCCGCCTGTCCTCACGTGGTGTCGTTATGCACAGGGCACCCCAGGTGCCCTGTGCATGTTCCTCTGCTAAACTAAATCACAACTGCTAAATCACCAGCACTCGTGGACCTAGAGACGGGGTTCGATCCCGGCAGCCGGCGGAAAAACAAATGGACAGAGTTTCCTTCACCTTGATGCGCCTGTTACCTAGAAGTAAACAGGTACCTGAGAGTTAGACAGCTTCTACGGGCTGCTTCCTGAGTGTGTGTGTAATTACTAAGTGTAGTCACAGATGAGAGCTACGCTCGTGTGTCCCGTCTTCCAGCACTCTTTGTCATATAACGCTTTGAAACTACTGAGGGTCTTGGCCTCCACCTCTTCTCACCTAACTTGTTCCAACCGTCTACCACTCTGTTTGCGAAAGTGATTTTTTCTTATATCTTGCCCTTCAGTTCTGGGAGCCACTAGTAGCATGTCTTTGCACCTTTTTCCAGTTTGTTGATGTGCTTCTTAAGATATGGACTTTGAATTTGATAAGAATTTGTGTGTATGTGTGTATGTGTGTGTGTGTGTACTCACCTAATTGTACTCACCTAATTGTGCTTGCGGGGGTTGAGCTGTGGTGTGTGTGTGTGTGTGTGTGTGTGTGTGTGTGTGGTGTGTGTGTGTGTGTGTGTGTGTGTGTGTGTACTTACCTATCTGTACTTACCTATCTGTGCTTGCAGGATCGAGCATTGACTCTTGGATCCCGCCTTTCCAGCTATCGGTTGTTTACAGCAATGACTCCTGTCCCATTTCCCTATCATACCTAGTCTTAAAAGTATGAATAGTATTTGCTTCCACAACCTGTTCCCCAAGTGCATTCCATTTTTCCACTACTCTCACGCTAAAAGAAAACTTCCTAACATCTCTGTGACTCATCTGAGTTTCCAGTTTCCACCCATGTCCCCTCGTTCTGTTATTATTACGTGTGAACATTTCATCTATTTCCACTTTGTCAATTCCCCTGAGTATTTTATATGTCCCTATCATATCTCCTCTCTCCCTTCTTTTCTCTAGTGTCGTAAGGTTCAGTTCCTTCAGTCGCTCTTCATATCCCTTCCCTCGTAACTCTGGGACAAGCCTCGTCGCAAACCTCTGAACCTTCTCCAGTTTCCTTATGTGTTTCTTCAGGTGGGGGCTCCATGATGGCGCGGCATACTCTAAGACGGGTCTCACGTATGCAGTGTAAAGCGCCCTAAAAGCCTCCTCATTTAGGTTTCTGAATGAAGTTCTAATTTTCGCCAGTGTAGAGTACGCTGCTGTCGTTATCCTATTTATATGTGCCTCAGGAGTTAGATTAGGTGTCACATCCACTCCCAGATCTCTTTCTCGAATCGTTACAGGTAGGCTGTTCCCCTTCATTGTGTACTGTCCCTTTGGTCTCCTATCACCTGATCCCATTTCCATAACTTTACATTTACTGGTGTTAAACTCCAGTAGCCATTTCCCTGACCATCTCTGCAACCTGTTTAAGTCCTCTTGGAGGATCCTACAATCCTCGTCTGTCACAACTCTTCTCATTAATTTTGCGTCATCCGCAAACATTGACATGTATGACTCCACTCCTGTAAACATGTCATTTACGTAAATTAGAAAGAGGATTGGTCCCAGCACCGATCCTTGAGGTACTCCACTTGTTACTGTTCTCCAGTCCGACTTCTCGCCCCTTACCATTACCCTCTGGCTCCTTCCTGTTAGGTAGTTCTTCACCCATTCTAGGGCCTTTCCGCTTACTCCTGCCTGCCTCTCAAGTTTGTATAGCAGTCTCATGTGCGGTACTGTATCAAAGGCCTTTTGGCAGTCAAGAAATATGCAGTCTGCCCAGCCTTCTCTGTCCTGCCTTATCCTTGTTACTTTATCATAGAATTCTAAAAGGTTTGTTAGGCATGATTTCCCTGTCCAGAAACCATGTTGGTGCTTGTTTACAAACCCAATGCTCTCCAGGTGCTCAACAAGTCTTAGCCTAATTATTCTTTCAAGTATTTTGCAGGGGATGCTTGTCAATGATACGGGTCTGTAGTTAAGTGCCTCCTCCCTGTCACCTTTCTTGAAAATCGGTACGACATTTGCCTCCTTCCAGCAACTGGGCAATTCTCCCGACATAAGTGACTCATTAAAGATCATTGCCAGAGGCACACTGAGAGCCTGCGCTGCCTCTTTAAGTATCCACGGTGATACTTTGTCTGGTCCAACAGCTTTGTTTGCATCCAGTGTTGTCAACTGTTTCATTACCTCCTCTGCTGTCACCTCTATGTCTGATAGTCTGTCATTTAGGGTAATCGCTTCTAACAATGGGAGCTGCTCAGGCTCGGTTGTGAACACTCCATGGAAATTTGCATTCAGTACCTCGCAGATTTCCTTGTCGCTTTCTGTATATGCCCCTTCTGTTTTCCTCAGTCTTGTCACTTGGTCATTTACCGACATCTTCCTTCTTATATGGCTATGTAGTAATTTAGGTTGCTTTTTCGCTTTGACTGCAATATCATTCTCATAATTTCTTTCCGACATTCGTCTTATGTTAATGTAATCATTCCTAGCTCTGTTACATCTAATCCTGTTGTCCTCTGTCCTTTGTCTTCTGTACTTCCTCCACTCCCTCCTGCTTCTCACCTTTGCTTCCTTACATTGTCTATCAAACCATGGGTTATTATATTCCCTCCTGCTTTTTTCCTTTATTGTTGGAATAAATCTCTCTTCAGCCTCTTTGCATTTCAATATGACTTGGTTCATCATACCTTGCACTGTTTTTCCTATAAGCTCTTCCTCCCACTGCACTTCTCCCAGGTAGTCCCTTATCCTTCTGTAGTCCCCTTTTCTGTAATCAATTCTCCTTCCCCGTACCTCTTGACCGTTGGTCACAATTTTAAGCTCCATCATGTAGTCAAAGACTAGGACACAATGGTCACTGGCTCCTAGTGGTATTTCATGTTCCAACTGCTCGATGTCTTCTACATTCTGGGTGAAGATGAGATCTAATAGGCTGGGCGTATCCCCTCCTCTTTCCCTAGTATCTTCCTTCACATGCTGTGTTAGGAAATTCCTGTCAATAACGTCTACCAGCTTCGCTCCCCAGGTCTCCTCCCCGCCATGGGGATTCCTCGTTTCCCAATCTATCTCTCCGTGGTTTAGGTCCCCCATGACCAGTAGCTTCGCCTTCATTCTATGCGCTATTGTTGCTGCCCTCTGCAGTTCATCTATACATGCCTTGTTGCTGTCCTCGTACTCCTGCCTGGGCCTTCTACTGTTTGGTGGGGGATTGTAGAGTATCAAGATTACAATCTTCTTCCCATCCACTGTCAGAGTTCCATGTATGGAGCTCGTGCTTTCATTGGTACCCGGATTTTCCAGCTCATCAAACTTCCATTTCCGCTTTATTAGGAGTGCCACTCCTCCTCCCTGTCTCTGTGTCCTTTCTTTTCTTATCACCTGGTACCCCTCCGGAAAGATTGCATCCGAGATCATGTCATTTATTTTAGTTTCCACTATTGCCACTATGTCTGGGTCTGCCTCACTAACTCTTTCTTTTATCTCTTCTGCTTTATTGGCTACCCCATCAGCATTGGTGTACCACACCTTGAGACTCTTCTTGGAAACTCGGGTGTCTGAGTTCCCCCTTTCACTGGGGGTCTGGGGGGGACTGGTGGGTGTCTGGGGGGCGAGTGGGGGCTGTGGGGGTGAATGGGGGGCGAGTGGGGGCTGTGGGGGTGAATGGGGGGGTGCTAGGGGGGTGCCTGGGAGTGCCTGGTAGGCGAATGGGGTCTGGGCATCTAGGGGGGTAGGAAGGGCATAATGGGTCTGAAAGTTAGGGGTCTGAATAGCATGTGGGGATTGAGAAATAGAGTGAGACTGAGAGTCAGATAGAGGTTGAGAAGTTGGGGGGGAGAGGGATATTGAGGACAGAGGGCTGAGAGGAGAATGGAGCATGGGTGCTGGGAGTGGAAGAGAGGGCGTATTAGTTAGGGGGGAATCGGGGGTAGGTGGGGGTTTTGGGGTAGAAGAGGGGAAGAGGGAGATGGGGGAAGGTGTTAGGGGGTCACAAGGTGAGGGGGTTAAATGTGGGCTGAAGGTGCATAGGAGGGGTGAGGGTTGGGTGGGGTTTGGGGGTGAGTGTAAGAGGGGTGCAGTGGAAGAGAAGGGGCAGGGGTGTGGGAAGGGGTAGTAGGGGAGGGGGGATGGGAAGGTGGGTTTGGGGAGGGCATGGCTTGACCCACTGGGGTCGTTGACAGGTGTGATGTTGGAGGGGCAGGGGAATCGTTGGGGAGGTGCAAATGTGGAATGGACAGGGGGGTTTTGGGGTGATGAAGCAGGGGGGTTTTGGGGGGCTGAGGCAGGGGGGAGGTATAGGAGGGCTGAGTTGGGGATGATGCGACCTGGGGGGTGACCTGGGTTGTGACCTGGGGGGTGACCTGTGATGTGACCTGGGAGGTGAAACTACCTGAGAGGCTAGTTCGGTGTCGTGCTTGCCACCTATGCTTGTAGGCTATTTGCTCATCTTTCGTCATAAACCTCTCTATAAACACATTGTAATGGGTTTCACTTCCTCTGAGTAAATGCTTGTTCCTCATTATGTACTCCACAGCCTCCTCATTGGAGAATTGTACCAGAACAGGCCTATTTTTGGTACAATTGTAAGGTCCAACCCGGCGGCTGATATCCACCTCGTATTCTGCCATCCCTGCTCCAATACATCTCAATATCTCATGCAATTCATATTTTTCCGTCTCTATCCTGTCTTGTCTTGTTGATGCCCCAGATTCGAATAATCCATGTAGTATAATAGACCGTCTCCTCAGTAATTCTTTGTCATGCTGGTAGCCTGTCCCCTGGGGTTTCTCCATCCCAACCGCAGTCACTAACCCATCCCCCACTAATCCTCTGTCCTTAGCCATGCTGTTAATCCTTCCTAATTCGTTTGTGATCCGAGCACATTCCCTCTCCCAGTCCTCTCTTCCCTTCCTAATCTCTTCCTGAATATAGAGCATAATTTCTTGTTTCTGCCTCTCTACCTCAACCTGTATTTGCTGAAATAACTCGCTTTTAATCCCTTGGATTAGATCCACCATCCAATCGCTCCTTCTCTCTACAAATTTCCCTATTAATTTGTCTATAAATCTGTCCTCCTCCTCATCCCTGCTGGTGATTGACCTTGAACCCCTTCCTGATCGTGTCATTGCAGTAACAACCCAGCCAAAAAAGGCGCTCCTCAATACCTTGCTCAATCTGCAGCACAAACAGGCGAGAAAGTACACCACGCGGCTGGTCCAGATGTGAGGTCTCTGCGTCCCGCGTCCCAGCTGGTGAGGTCACTAGTGGTGAGGTCACTCCAGCTCAACAATGTCGGCTCCACAATTTCACAATACCACAAATGTACTCAACACTTATTTTCAGTGGTGCTGTTTCTACTGTTTTTCTTCACTTCCTTGTGGTTTTGAGTGAGCTTACTAATTATTCAATCACTCATATACACTCATATACGCATATACACTGATTTTCCCCCCCAATTCACTAGCTACGCAAGAGCTTCCCAAAGACCCGTCTGATCACCGCGGCTGTCTGACCACAACTGTGTGTGTGTGTGTGTGTGTGTGTGTGTGTGTGTGTGTGTGTGTGTGTGTGTGTGTGTGTGTGGTGTGTGTGTGTGTGTGTGTGTGTGGTGTGTGTGAAGAAAACAAAATTTTTAGTAGTTAGTAACATTTGATTGAGTGACAGTTGAGAGGCGGGGCGAAAGAGCCAGAGCTCAACCCCCAGCAAGCACAACTCAGTGAACAAAGGTGTGGTGTGTGGCCCAGCTCAGCGGTCAGCGTCGTGTGGACACTCGCCAGATAACATAGCTGTCGCCCAACCTCTAACAGCTTCTCCCCTCAGTAAAAAAAGGTACATATTAATATATTTTTTCTTATGTTTTTCATACAATTTAATAATTTTATAATTGTTTTTTCTGCATAGGCAGGCATGGGCATTTTTCAGCTGCCTCATGTTGAAGGTTAAAGCACAAACTTCTAAACTGGGAGAGATCTGACCACTTTAAACTGTACCAGGACATTATAACACAGCAACTGGCTAAGTCCGAAGTCCGATCTTCAAAGGGTTTAGAAAGGTTAGGGAGAGGGAGAGGGATGAGGAGATGAAAATCTTGATGAGGATTTGGATGGTGAAGGAATAGGCCTGAAAGTTGGGTGGCCATCGAGTATAGATCTCAGAGTGGAGTTCCTTATTGGAGAACGTTATTGTGAGAAATTTTGTATTACTCTTTACAAGTGAACTCAGTCAGAAATGACTGCACAAAGCCCACACGTTAAGTGCCAGATGTGAAATTATACTTTAAAACTGAAATAAAAGGCGAATGCAGCCGCTGGAGGCCAATTCCTTGGTATCTCCCATCCACTAGGTCCTTTACCTCCTTAATTGCCTGTTGCAATCTTAGGGGTTACTGCGGGTCCTCACGCCGAATTTGTATTCTGTGATGGGTTAGGAATTAGGTTCGAATGTGTGTCTAGTGTGTGTTCGAAGGTTCAAATGTGTGTGTTCGAAGGTTCGAATTAGGTCCAAAAGCAGACCCTCATTAAATGCAAGCAATAGTCTAGTTTGTACCAGCACGAGTTAAGGGGCAAAAGTATTGGAAGGTGTTAAATTAACATAAAGACAATTTTCTTTTGGCAACAAATATCACATATTAACATATTAACAAACTGAATACTAATACAACCCACAACAATTTATCGTTATGTCAATTGTCACAGTGTCAATTGTCCCAATTGACACTGTGACAGCTAATCAAAGCCAGTATAACCAGACTGTTGTCCGTACCGCTCTCGGCTGGTCAGATTGTTACTGAACATCAGATGCTCACTCGGGCTCAAGATGGAAATAAAAATAATTATAGTCAAAACAATTAAACAACAAAACAAAACGACACAACCAGACTGGTCACTGAGACAGTCTTCTGTAAACAATCTTAATTACGTTAACACTTGCCTCTGTGGACGACAATCAAAACAACAACAATTACGTTAACACTTGCCTCTGTGGACGACAATCAAAACAACAATAATTGCGTTAACACTTGCCTCTGTGGACGACAATCAAAACAACAACAATTACGTTAACGTTCTATCAGACAAGAATAATTGATCACAATCAATTTAATCAAAATAAACAATAAAATTAATGACGTTAATTACTTTAATTTATTACGTTAATTAATTACATTAATTACTGTTAATTACTTCAAGACAGTCACTCAATCAAAGGTATTTTACATTAATTACAATTTGTCACTCAGAGAGCCAAACACTCAAAACAATAATTCTCCACAGTAATTACTCTGCCACAAAGGAAATTAAACAATCAGTGAGTAATTACACTAACTACTGTCACACGGACAGTTAATTAATCAAGACGAATTACGTTAACTCAACGCGATGACTTAAGACAGTTGCCAAACAAGAATTAGTCAAGTACTAATTACGTTAATTACACTGCCTCAATGTACAGCTATTCACAACAAGGAATACGTCGCTGATTCTTCAATTATTAATATAAGATTATATAATTGCTTGTCAGACAGACAAATCAGAAACAACAGTAACAACTTTACACTTCACTCACAGCAGTCACTTAATAACACAGCACAAAATTACAACACAACACAATATCAACGTAATTAATAATCACTCACTAATTACCCAGGGTCAATCAGACTACCCTAATAACTCACTCAGACTCACTGGTTTTCTTCTGAAACGATATTAAAGTATACGCATGGAAAGTCTATATCAGTAATTGGTATAATATTTAAACCATAGCATAACTCACGATTTAAAGGTTGGCCCTGAGCAGCCGTGGAGTGCGGACGTATCCCTCCGTGACTGCTGGGGTAGTTAGCTGTTTGGTCGCCAGGTGGCGGGCGTAGCTGCCCTCCCAGTGTTGTTGCCTGGCTGGCTGTTTGCTGACGTGGCGGAACTGAGTTACGATGGGGGTCCCCCTCCCACCAGTACTGCGGCTCAGTCTGTGGGCCTGGAATTTTCCAGCCGGGCTGGGTACCCAGAGATTGCACGGGTGTGTGAGCAGCTGCAGGTACCTGTGATGGATATCTACGGTGTCGAGCTGGTGACGGCCCGTCGGGTGATCCTGAAATTCACTGAAGAAATGGCGTATCGCGCATTTCTCCGTAGATACGAGGGGCGGACTCTGCCTCTACAGGATGGTGAGGGCACTGTTTCCATCTCGGATCGGAGTGGTGCCCTCACCTACGTCAGCGTCCATGGGGCTCCGTTGGAATTTCCGGAGGGTCTGCTCCGGCGGTATTTCGGCCGGTTTGGCGCCGTCGATAGTGTGCGAGTGAATGTGGTGTCTTCGAGCCCACTTAAGGGTGTCCGGACGAACATTCGTACCCTGGGCATGAGGCTACGGGAGGATATTCCGTCCTCTGTGCGGCTGATGGGGTACACAGTTCGTGTGTTCTACGCCCGCCAGCCTCGGACATGTTATCGTTGTGGCCTGTCGGGCCATCAGGCTGCTGAATGTTCTGCGCCCGCCTCTGCGCCTGTGAACCTCTTCAGCGAGGAGGACTTTCCACCACTTCCTGTGGAGGAGGTTTCTGTGGCTCCGGACGCGGCTGCGCCCCTGTGTCGCCTGATGCGCCCCCTGTGGTGGAAGTTCCCCCGAATGTCGCCGACCCTCTTCAGGATGTTGCGATGCCCTCGGTGGATACTCCTGCTCCTGTCCCTGCTGCTCCCGTGAGCCTTCTGATGCTCCCTCCTCGCTGTCTGCTCACCTGTCTGCTCACCTGTCTGCTCACCCGTCTTCAGTGCTGCACCTGGCCCTGCGTGCTCGCCACGGGTCCCGGCTGTGCTGGGTGCTGGGGTGGCTGTGGGGCCTCCTGTTGTGTGTGGTCCGGTTCCCCCTGCGGTTGAGGCTGCTGCCGTCATGAGACGGGCGTTGGTTCGCACGGCTTGTGATGCCCGTGGATCTGGATCCGCCTCCGGCTCTGAGGATGTGCGCCCGGTGCCCAAGCGGTCCCGGCGTTCTTCTACTGCTTGGGCTGATGTGGAGGGTTTCGACGCCGATGGGTCTTCAGGAGATGATGTGGTGGTCGCTGACGTCCATGTGCCTGCTGATGCCGGCGAATGTGTTTATAATTCACCTCCTGTTTCTTCTGCAGGCGGTTCTCCGCAGTGGGAGGTGGTAGCTCCTCCGGACGTAGGTGAGGTGGGTGCTGGTGCAGGCCGCGACCTCGTGTTGTTGCTGAAGAAGGATGTTCGGCGAGGGGGGCCCCTGCAGATGTCAAGTCCGGTGGTTGTTGCGGAGCCCTGTGGGGCTGCCAAGGTGACAAGTGCGCTGCCCGTTGCCCGCGCCTGTAGGGGGAAGCCCGTCCCGATCATCTTGGCCTCCGGCGTGGCGTACGATCAGAAGACCAACCCTTTGGAGTTTGGCTTTATTGACCGAGTGCTGCCTGTTCCGTGGTGCCCCTCGACTATCTGGGTTCCACAGGCTCAGGTTTTTGTTGAGGGTGTGCCGAATTTGATGCCCGATCCTCGTACGGCCCATAGTCACTCTGACGACATCATGTTGCTTTGGGAGGCGTATTGTATTCGTTTCCCGGCAGCTGAGTGGCCGGATAAGTATGCGCACTCTTGATAGTTTGTGTGCTTGCTGAGTATTTCGCGGATGTAGAGACTTGGTATGTTCTTGTGGTATTTATTGTGTGCCCTTCAGGCCGGTGTCGGAATAGTTTTCTAAATGTCCCTGTTTATTGTAGTATTAGTGTGTGGCTATACCATTTCATGATTATCTGTTTCTTTGATTCTGTTTGTTTTCTGTGCCCCTATGGCTATGCTGTTTGCCCTCTTACGTGCGTGGTTGTGCATGTTTGTTTTATTGTTTGTTTATTGTTTGTTGTTATTGTGCCATGTGTGGTTTTTGTTTATGTTTTTTTGGATTGTTGTATGTTTATGATTAATTATTTTTCTTGTTTTCCTCTGCTTTTTCTGTGTATTATGATCTTGTTTTATGTTTTGGGTATTGTTTGCCTGTTTGCGCTATTTGTTTTATTGTTGTTTTTGTACTGTGCTGTCGGTCCTTCTGGCCGGTGGCTTTTTTTTTGTTCTGCTAAATTTTGGTTTCTTATGTAAATTTTATTGTATTTATTGCTTTATACTTGCATGCTTGCATGTAAAAATAAATTAAAAAAAAAAAAAAAAAAAACTACTGTCAACGGACAGTTAATTAATCAAGACGAATACGTAACTCAACGCTATGGACTTAAGACAGTTTGCCAAAACAAGAATTAGTCAAGTACTAATTACGTTAATTACACTGCCTCAATGTACAGCTATTCACAAACAAGGAATACGTCGCTGATTCTTCAATTATTAATATAAGATTATATAATTGCTTGTCAGACAGACAAATCAGAAACAACAGTAACAACTTTACACTTCACTCACAGCAGTCACTTAATAACACAGCACCAAATTACAACACACAACACAATATCAACGTAATTAATAATCACTCACTAATTACCCAGGGTCAATCAGACTACCCTAATAACTCACTTAGACTCACTGGTTTTCTCTCTGAAACGATATTAAGTATACGCATGGAAAGTCTATATCAGTAATTGGTATAATATTTAACCATAGCATAACTCACGATTTATTACAACCTAACTAATGTGTCATTACATGTACTCATACACAACAGGGATGAATTACAGTAATCACCCAGACGTACTGTAATCGTCACTTTTAACGTGCGTTCCTCGACTACGCTTCTCCACCCGTTTCAGGTGATAATGAGACAAAGTGAGGTCGGAAGGTTGATGTCAGAGCAACACAAGGAATTTTGCAAACAATATCAGAGAATATATTGAACTCATATTAAGACTGGTTGTCTTCCATTCCAACCTCTCCCCATACATACAAGTAACACCAGCGGGGAGGGCAACCCCACTACCCTCCTCTGCATAGAAACCCCCCTACCCCAACCCTTCTACCCCTCCCCTCTCCCGCCAAGTCCCCCCTCCCCCTTTTCCTTCCTGTCCTCCCTCCCCTTTCACCCCATACCCTCCCTGTCCCTCCCCGTTCACTTGACCCCCACCCCTCACCCAGTATCCTCTGAGGCCTGTTATCCACGTCACAAATCCTCACACCCATGGAACAGCTTCCTCCACCAGCAGAAAACTCACCAAGGAGGAGATTTGAGAAAGGACAGAAGAAAGTGAGCTTCAAGGCAATGTACACTAACATATCTTGAGGTTATCTTGAGATGATTTCGGGGCTTTTTAGTGTCCCGCGGCCCGGTCCTCGACCAGGCCTCACCCAGGAAGCAGCCGTGACTGCTGACTAACACCAAGGTACCTATTTTACTGCCAGGTAACAGGGGCATAGGGTGAAAGAAACTCTGCCCATTGTTTCTCGCCGGTGCCTGGGGTCGAATCCAGGACCACAGGATCACAAGTCCATTGTGCTGTCCGCTCGGCCGACCGGCAACATAGATGGAATAAAAATAAAGCAAATGAACTTGGAGAATGGGTACTAGAGGAAACCCAGACATAATAGCTCTCACAGAAACAAAACTAACGAAAACCATAACAAATGCAGTGTTCCCACAGGACTATTATATTATGAGGAAAGAGAGGGAAGGAAGAGGTGGTGGTGGTGTAGCTCTGCTGGTAAGAAAAGGCTGGGATTTTGAGGAGATGGTTATTCAGGGCTGTGAAGGTTTCAGTGACTACATAACAGGTACTATAACAACTGGAGGGCAAAAAATTATAGTCGTAGTCATATATAATCCACCACCAAATGACAGAAGACCCAGACAGGAATATGATAGAAACAACATGGCCACCATTAACATAATAGAGAGAGCAGCTTCTGTTGCTAGCAGGAATGGATCTGGACTACTAATTATGGGAGACTTCAACCATGGGAAGATAGATTAGGAAAACAAAGACCCACATGGAGGACCAGAAACATGGAGAGCTAAGCTACTGGACGTGGAAACAAGAAACTTTCTAAGCCAGAACATCAAGGAACCAACAAGAATGAGAGGAGAAGATGAACCAGCAATGCTTGATTTGATATTTGCCCTAAATGAGTCGGATATAAGGGAAGTTAAGATGGCCAACATAAGAACGGACTTTAGAAATTTTTGCAAGGAATCATTCAGAACTTTGTATACCACATATGTCAGGCCAATCCTGGAGTATGCAGCCCCAGCATAGAGTCCATATCTAGTCAAGAATAAGACTAAACTGGAAAAGGTTCAAAGGTTTGCCACCAGACTAGTACCCGAGCTCAGGGGTATGAGCTACGAGGAGAGACTACGGGAATTAAACCTCACTTCACTGGAAGACAGCAGAGTTAAGGGGGACATGATCACCACATTCAAGATTCTCAAGGGAATTGATAGGGTAGACAAAGACAGTCTATTAATATTTAATACAAGGCGCACACGCACTAGGGGACACAGGTGGAAACTGAGTACCCAATGAGCCACAGAGATATTAGAAAGAACTTTTTTAGTGTCAGAGTGGTTGACAAATGGAATGCATTAGGAAGTGATGTGGTGGAGGCTGACTCCATACACAGTTTCAAGTGAAGATATGATAGAGCCCAATAGGCTCAGGAACCTGTACACCTTTTTTATTGACGGTTGAGAGGCGGGACCAAAGAGCCAGAGCTCAACCCCTGCAAGCACAATTAGGTTAGTACAATTAGGTGAGTATAGTTGATGACTTTGCTGTAGATTGAAGATCTAACTCAGCAATTTCCACACACATGATGATATGCAGGAGCACGTGGAGTATGAACAGGTGGTGGACAGACGATGTTGTCATCTGTCAAGTCAGGCGCCCCAGCACGGAGCGTGGTGTGACACAACTGGGAGGTGATGGAGGCACCCTCACTGGGTGCGTGGGTCAGGGGTGAGAGGGTCTCATACACAAGGGTCTGTCTGGCACGCTCTAAACACGAGTTGAGCAGCGCGCGCGGTGACACAGGGTGGTGGACGGGCGTGGTGACACAGGGTGGTGGACGGGCGTGGTGACACAGGGTGGTGGACGGGCGTGCTGACACAGGGTGGTGGACGGGCGTGGTGACACAGGGTGGTGGACGGGTGTGGTGACACAGGGTGGTGGACGGGCGTGGTGACACAGGGTGGTGGACGGGCGTGGTGACACGTGTGGTGGACGGGCGTGGTGACACAGAGTGGTGGACGGGCGTGGTGACACAGGGTGGTGGACGGGCGTGGTGACACAGGGTGGTGGACGGGCGTGGTGACACAGGGTGGTGGACGGGCGTGGTGACACAGGGTGGTGGACGGGCGTGCTGACACAGGGTGGTGGACGGGCGTTGTGACACAGGGTGGTGGACGGGCGTGGTGACAAAGGGTGGTGGACGCGTGTGAACACACGGGGAGAGGCACACGTTGTTAGTGTCACACAGGGTAATAGACACAGTGGCGGTATAAAGCTATGTCCTCAGAAATGGCTGTAATATGAGTTAAATCACACTTTCAAATCTCAGTCCACACTGGGGAACGCAGGTTTAGGCACCATTTAAAACTAACTCAGTCGTAAATTTGTGGATGTAGACGGATGGTAACAATAACAGCAGCGGGCCACATACAGTGTGTATCACTCTGCTCAGACCATGCTGGGAGTCACACACTCTTCATCTCTCCTTTCCACTCTTAGTATCGTTAATTCCAATCGTCACGAACACTGATTCTGGAGACGGACCCACGTTGGTGGAATGAGGATGACGAGTACAACTTAGTGTCGCGTTTAGACGGAGTTAACTTAGCTACTGAAGTTTCCACATCCTAGTAAGGGCAACGACACTGGCAGAATGTTGCTAAGGAGCGCCGGGCAGCCTAGCCTCGCGCCCTACACACTGTCCCCTCTGTTCTGTGAAAGAGCCAATCAGGGAGTAGGCCGATGAAGCCGCCACGAATCACATATCTTCCTTGGGTCACGTGGTGCCCGTGACGTCACACAAGAGAGGCCTGTACAAACACTGACGGTTTGAGACTGACCCTTCTCGACCCGCAGCTAGCCAGACTACCACCTCACTCTAAAACAAGATATTTCCATCTGACATGGGTTTTCACCAGCTAAATCTTCTCCTTAATCTCCGCTGTTGGCAGTGAATTAACGTAATTGTCACGATTGTGAGATTTTTTTCTACGCCTACCTCCCTTAGGAGGTGGACTACAAGTTTAAAGGCTGCTCACGGCAGTTAAGCATGAGTCCAATAGAAAAAGGAAAAGCGGGAGCAAACCGCCAGGCTTCCACCACTAGGGGTGAAAACCTGTCCACATAGGCCGCTGGTTCCTCCTAGTTAAACAGGACGTTAAAACTAATAAAGGGTAACCGACGGGTTCTCACAATCAAATTTTATATTTGATGTGGCGCTATGAATTGGAATTCGAATTCCCAAGAACAGCCGTCATATCAAAAGATCACCTCAACATTTAATCGTATAAAGCAGAACATGGGTGGAAAAGAATGGTTGAAGGGTAGACATCAAAGACCGTTTTCTATAACATAACAATTTGTTAATAACAAGAGACTAACTACTACATTACCGAGTTTACGTTACGTTAATGTCCATCCAGTGGCACGATAACAAACAGCTAAATAGCAACCCTTGCTGTGCGGCTGCATACTGAACTAACCTGAGCACAGGGGTGCCCACTGACGAGGCAATAATGCAAATCAAAAATATATCACAGACTAAGTTACACTACAGAGAGTGACTTGTTACTTTAATGTCCATCAAGTGGCATTTGTCGGGAAACCGACACACAAATAGTATAGTCTTCCCTTAACAGTATCCTCTTAAAATTAGAGAATGGGAGACTCCGTGACGTCATCGACGTCGACGTATATTTACATTATTAAACCACTGTTCATACAACAGTTTAATGTCTAAATTGAATAAAAAAGTGTTCAATAAGACTGAATATAATTAATAACACCAAAATGTAGCTTGATTCCCTTGTTAACGTAAATTTAACTTAGAAGTGGAACCAGCAAAATATTGGAACAGTACACAAAGCGAGCGTCTCTCTCGTCAGACGCCACGCACACACGTAAACAATAACAAAGCAGCCTTACGCTGCACACATGGCTCCAGAGCTGGTGTAACTAACTAGACACCCAATTTACGTGTCAACAACCAGCAACACAGCCTATCAACATCACAGCAACGAACGTATCCGTCTTACCAAGTATTTGTATATTAAAATAGTGCACTTTTTAATATCAAAGGGTATAGGCGGTTATGATATATGAACAACACCAACACCATGTACGTGTACCCCATTTTTACAGCCCTCACATACCATGTTATACCTGTATAGATATGTTCAGGGAACAGATATTAACTCTTTGCATCCCATACAGGTAAAATTGTGACTTGGAACAGCAAGTAGCTGAGCAGTAGAACTATGCACATGTACCTAGCTGTTGCCAGCCTTGAAGGCCTCCACAGCCGCCATTGGCACCATGAGGCACAGGGCCACACCCATATAGATGCTAACATGACACAGCCTTAGCGGGCCCTTACTACAGGCTCAGATAAGGCCATTCTAGTTATTGTAGTAGTAGTATTCATAACTAGTAATAATTATTGAAATAATAGTAGATTAGACCACCATATGTGGTATGATAAAATATTATAATTAAAGTTAGGTAAACAATTGGTAGTTTAAGAAGGAGCCATTACAAAGTGGTTTAAGCTACAAATTGTCCCCCCCAATTTATGTGAGATTAATTTCAGGCAGTTTTAACAAGTACATACAGTCCACTCAATTTTACTTACTAAGAAAAAATAAGATAAACTTTAATTTATTGAAGTCAGTTAAAAGGAGATATACTGCCTGGAGTTTTTACCACATAAATTATGGTCCTTTGAACCTAGATGATTATACAGTTAACCAGTAGGTACATTGCATCTAGATATAAGATCCTGATATACATTAGTAGTGCAATATTATAGCAGAAAGACATTGCTATATTTACATTTTCTAGCCTAACTTTTCAATCTCATAGCAAGCAGAACTTTCAACAAAGCACTATTATTGTTCTGAGGCCTGTGCCAAAGAACTATTGTGCCTTTTTCATTACAAGAGGTTGATAAGAGGCTACTTTACTTATAAGTTACTTATAAATGTTTTTGTAATTTAAGTATAAACATTACTTTAATATTGCACCATTACATACTGCATACCACATTGTTTACAGCAAATTCTTGCACAAGGGTAGGACATTTTAGGCTGGTGTTGTACAGCAACCTAGTTTAATTTATTGTGCTAACCTGGTGTAAGGGTAAGAATTTTTACACTTGTCTAGAGTTGAACATATATTACAACCTAGCAAGTACAGATTTTTATGCAGTATTCATGACAACCCGAGTTGTGTTGTCAACCTGATATTCATACATATAATTATAGGTATAATTTAACTATAATCATTTCACCTTTGAGTGTTAACCTGTGTCTCTGTACCAACCAAGAGTGATAAAGACGGGCTAGCTTGCGGAATACCAGCATTGATACAGGCTTACCACTCAAATTATAGCGTGTATGATTATACAGTAGTATATTTTTTAAATGATAAACAGCTCTAGTTCGGAAACTAGTTGCTTTACTAATTCAAGTGCCAAATAGTTAAAAGTCCATACGACTAGCAAGTACTTTCAAGATGTCTACACTCCAAAATGTAAAATTAAACCTTAGGGCCTTAAAGGGGCATCTCACAAGGCAGATTAACAAATGTGAAGATATGAGTAATCAAACTCCAGTTAATTATGCAGCACTGGAAAACTATCTTAAGCTTACACGGAACAAATATGACCGTGTGTTACTGTGAGATTTTTCTCTACGCCTACCTCCCTTAGGAGGTGGACTACAAGTTTAAAGGCTGCTCTTGGCAGTTAAGCATGAGTCCAGTAGAAAAAGGAGAAGCGGGAGCAAACCGCCAGGCTTCCACCAGCAGGGGTGAAAACCTGTCCACAATAGGCCGCTGGTTCCTCCTAGTTAAACATGACGTTAAAACCAATAAAGGGTAACCGACGGGTTCTCACAATCAAATTTTATATTTGTTGTGGCGCTATGAATTGGAATTCGAATTCCCAAGAGCACAGCCGTCATATCAAAGATCAAAACAACAATATCAAATATCAGAACATGGGAGTGGCACAGAATAGTTGAAGGTTGACATTAAAGACTGTTAACAAAATAACAATTTATTTATAACAAGAGACTAGACTACTACATTAAAACAAAAGAATGTCAATGACGTTACTCGAAGTCCTCCGACACTATAAGCGTGCCCACAGAGAATGAACTAACTCGAACATAAGCGGCCACAGAGAATCAACAAGCAGCAGAACTAACAGATCTATAATCAATTACAACAAATGACACAGTGAGTTCTGAAACACGTCTCCAGTAACCTCCTAACTGTTCTACGCCTCAGTGCAGTCTACACCTGCAATAGCGGTTGCAATGCAATCAAATCAGTAGCCTTTCAATGACATCAATAACTAATGGGTTCACTGGCAACTCCAGCACCCTTCCTCAAATTAATCTTTACGTTAATGTCCATCCAGTGGCACCATAACCAACAGCTAAATAGCAACCCTTGCTGTGTGGCTGCATACTGAACTAACCTGAACACAGGTGTGCCCACTGATGACGCAATATTGCAAACTCAAAGAAAAATATCACAGACTAAGTTACACCACAGCGTGTGATTTAATTACGTTAAAGTCCAACCAGTGGCATTTGCAACACAGCTATTCAACAGCCCCTCGAGAAATGACAGCAGGCTCCATCCTGCTGACACTTCGGGCTGACAACATGAACTAACTGAAAGTTATCCACTGATGACACAAGCAAGCAATCAATAGTGACACGACTTCCTAGTGGCAGCTACTCTAATCACAAGCTTAAGGTCCTCCCGCCAACAGGAGCGACCCCCGTAATCAGGTGGGTAGTCTAACAGTGACTCCCCCTATCACAACTAAAGTGAACACAGTCAGGCAAGGTGGGATTCTGGGACACAGCTCCACTCATCCCTAAGTTACTTTACCCTCGTCACTAGACGATAACCAAAAGAAATTGCCTTAATCAATTACAACATTGATTATGTGAATAATGATGGAAATTGACTGATCACAGCAGTCAGCAACAAGTACTACTTTAATCACAAACAAGTGTCTCACGCTAGACAACAACATGATAGTACTCTACGTTAACACAAGTCCTCTTGTCACAATAACTCAAACTCTTAAATTACATCACACTTGACTCCTTGCAAGTATTCAGTGAGTAATTCTTAATTAAGGTCAAACGGACCACTAATTACATCCCAATTGAGTTACGTTAACTAAGCCTACCCCAAGTGGGTGGCTTCTCAACAGTCTGTGTATCATTAATTACGTTTACTTACTAATGAGTGCTAATTACCCTAATTAGCCTTGAGCAATTAATTAACTGTCACCAGGACCGATAATTAATCATACATAAATACGTCTCACTCCGCACTGCCTAAGCAGGTCTCATCAAACACTGTGAATTCACGGAAGAGGAGTTAATTACTAATTAACAATGAGTGCAACTTAATCCACTGTCACCAGACAGAATATGATTAATATAACGTATTATGCTAACCCCATGACCTCGCTTTACCGAGTCATCTGAGTCCTCAAGACTCCAGACGTTAATTACTCCACTAATTATCATGAGCCACTAATTGCCCCAACCCGAAAGGCAGTTAGTCTCGAGCAACTGACGTTAGCACTATCACTGACAGACTCTGACAGATCCTCTCCCACTACGTGAATTCATGATGAGAATGCTAATTACATAATTAGCTAGAGTGGTCAATTAATTGTCACACGGACAATTAATTGCACCGGACACGTATTCCCACAAGCTCAAGTTCAACACTGTTCTCCCATAACAGCACTCACTCATTCAACAACTTCAAGTGTGCACCCCCTTATCCAGTTAATTACCCCTAATTAACTCACTGAATCCTCAAGTACAACACAACTCAAAGAAACAAAGTAACCCTAAGGTTACATAGGTCACACATATAATGGCATGCAAAAACATAAAATAGCACTGCCCACATACGTTGCGACTACTGCAACTCGTTAATTACTATGCCCACACAGTATGACACACGGTTTTGCAACAATCAAGGTATACCAATCTTACTGTCCCTCTAATCTTGCAAACGTTGCAAAAGATCGCCCGATCCCGGTGGCTTCAGCAAGACAATTACGTTAATATAAGACACCGTCGCTCTACGCGGACAGCTGGCACTAATTCTCCCATAATTAGGCAAATTAACAAATTGCTCGCTCCCATTAAGTGACTGAGAATTTCCCTGAATACTCAAAGGGTCCCTTAAATCCTCAACACATTCCTAGGACAGTAATATCGTATACCTGATAACACTGCACAAACCTGCACATAATGATACCGTCAGCATGCCCCCATGCTAATGACATCATTAGGCAATCAGTCAGCGATCACATCTACTGACTCACCACACAAATAATACATGCAACATGCAAATGAAACATATGGAAATGGCCTCCATAAACAATGTAATTAATCACCAGGATATATACAGACCTCAGGATATCCACTATAACCCTGCCCCACGGCCTGCTTAATTAACTCTAACCTGGCCTAATTACATAATGAGGTACCATGGCACTAACCAAGGCTGGACGATTATACAGAATCGCCAGACTGGATCATTTATATGATGATTTACTACACTGACTGGTCCAAAACTCTAGTCAGTCTACACACAACATCG
>WNGS01122164.1:0-11223 GCA_020271785.1 Procambarus virginalis
TAATAAAAAACATGACCTTGAGAAGAAGTATAGGCTAGGAACCGTCTCTAAAGAATTCTCAAAGAATACTCTTTACTGCTATCTAAGATATTAGACGAGCCAAAACTAAATACTACGAAGATAAATTTACCAAATAAAGAGCAACATTAAAAAAACTTGGAGCACAATTTCACAAATCTTGGGATCAAAGAAGATTTAAACAACAAAACCAACACTCCTGTCCTATAACGATGGTCAGCTTTCAGCCTCTGATTCTGCTATTGAGTTCAATAGGTTCTTCTCTTCTATTGGTTCATCCCTTGCAAATGATATTCCTTCTTCCAGTACTGAGGTTAAGGACTACCTTACAGGTAACTATCCACAGTCTCTGTACCTAAAGCCTACTAATTCCACTGATGTCAATGAGATAATCCTTTCCCTTAAAACCAAGTCTAGTGCCCTTGAGGAGATTCCGACATTAATTTATAAAAAAGCCTCCAGATCCTTAGCCCCTGCAATTACATTGCTCTTCAACAAGTCACTTGAACTCCAAACCTTCCCAGATATTCTAAAAAAAGCGAGAGTAACCCCTGTCCACAAATGTGGTGATCTCACTGATGTTAACAACTACAGACCTATTTCAATCCTGCCTAACTTATCAAAAATTTTTGAAAAACTAATCTACAAGCAGCTTTACTCTTATCTAGCCAAGCACAATATACTTAGCTCTTGCCAATATGGCTTCAGACCTAAAAAAAGCACTAACGATGCACTTATTAGTATGATTAACTTAATTCATGCAGCTCTTGATAAAAATGAGTTCCCTGTTGGGTTATTTGTGGACCTGCGTAAGGCTTTTGACACTGTCAACCACCAAAACCTTCTTCTTAAATTACATCATTATGGAGTCAGAGGACTCTCCCTGCAATACCTCAAATCTTACCTTACTGACAGACTCCAGTATGTTTCTGTGAACAATTCATTTTCTCCTACCCTACCCATCAACATTGGTGTTCCTCAGGGCAGTATACTTGGCCCTCTCCTCTTTCTCATCTATATTAATGACCTTCCAAATGCCTCCCAACACCTTAGACCAATTCTATTTGCTGACGACACAACCTTCATTTACTCCAGTCCTGACCCCCTTGCTCTAAATGCCACAGTAAATACCGAGCTTAATAAAGTCCATCTTTGGCTAACTGCCAACAAACTCACCTTTAACATTGACAAAACTTTCTATATTCTGTTTGGCAATAAATCCTCTAATCAAATAAATCTCAAGATTAACAATACCCAAATTTGTAACAAATTAGATGACAAATTCCTTGGCGTTCTCATTGATCACAAGCTTAATTTCCAGGGACACATTCTAAATATATCAAAAAAAGTTTCAAAAACTGTTGGCATTCTTTCTAAGATCAGATATTATGTACCCCGCCCTGCCCTGGTGACTCTCTATTACTCCCTCATCTATCCATATCTCAACTATGGTATTTGTGCTTGGGGTTCTACTACCCAAAATCATTTACGTCCTCTAATTACTCAACACAAAGCTGCTATTAGGACAATATCCAACTCTGGCCCCAGACATCACTCGGTACCCCTACTCAAATCTCTCAATATGTTAGATATTAAGTCACTGCACATTCTCTCATGTGTATTATACATATATAAAATGCTGAACTGTAATGCCAATCCTGACCTCAAAAGCTTCATTGAAAGCTGTAACAGAACCCATGAGCACCACACCAGAAATAAATACAGTTTTGATATTCCAAGAGTACGACTTAATCAAACTAGAAATGCTCTACAAATCAAGGGACCCAGAATGTGGAATGACCTTCCCAACCATGTTAAAGACTGTACCTCTCTCAACCAGTTTAAGATTAAAACTAAACACTACCTGATAAACTCCCTGTAACCTACCTTACCCCTCTATTGTCAATCCATGTCTTATTTTATTATTATTTTTTTTTTATTCAACGCTGTTTGTCTACATATTGTATTTGTGCTGCTTTTCAGTCATGTTCCCCCCTTTTTTTGTACCTTTATTTGTATCTGTTCTCAAAACATTTTATTCTTTTTGCTCAATTAATATTAAGTTTTAGATATTAATGTTTTTGTGGGGGTTTTCTTTTTTTTTGCTGTCACGACTGCAATGCGTACGTCGCCAATGTACATGTGGCAGACGCTTCACGAATCTGTCGGAATTAGCAAAATAGAAAATACGAGAGCAACCGTACAGGGCCTGGGAGCAAGGTCGAGTTAGAGTCCTTGTGGGTCTCTTCTCAGACTAGCCTCACCTGGTCCTGCTCCACGTTGGTCGTTGGAATCTCCTCAATGATGTAACACTTTAAGGGACTCCTAGGGTCCTCATCAAATTTATAGTTTAGTGACTTACAGGCAACTCGGTGTTGAAGACACTTAGAGCTGAAGGCTTGAGTAATATTGGCAGTATTCAGAAGTGGTTCAACGGAAACACCGCATAAACCTAACAGTAGTTTATTTACTAACTTAACCACTAATACACAGGGTGCTTGATTTACTTTAGATTGGCGTCAGCAAAGCTATGGTTGCATTAGCGAGACTCTTGACGTCTGGCTAATCGACTCGTATCCACTCGTGGAGAAACACCTAACTTAACACAGTTGACAGCCAATCACTAACACGGCAACCTAACTGCCGGTATGCAAAGGGATCACAAGAGTTCCAACCGGATACTCGGTAATGATGATATGCAATAAACACAATAATAATCACACAATAACTAAATGTGTGGTGTATGTGAAGCTCACATCCACAGACGAGTGAAATGCTGTGATACCACACAGATAAACACACATACACCGTCGATTCACCTATAACCTGCGACAGGTATAAGAAGGTGAGAACTGTGGTTGATCCCTCAGATCAACACAGACACAATAAAGCAATGACAAGATCTTGTACTTACAGATAAGGTACCTTTCCTTACGCACTCACTCAGACTCGTTTATACAAGCACTCGTAGGTGGCCTGATAGCTGGTTTCGCTCGTAGACAGGGAGGGTACTCGCAGTATCTTGAGATGATTTCGTGAGTAGGGGCGTGCTGTATGCTTAACAGACAGACACACGCGCACACACTGGCACTGGCGGTGCTAAGGTGGTGACGTCACGTCAGAGTGAGGGCGGCGGCTGGCGTCGGCTGGCGTCGGCTGGCGGCGGCTGGCGGCGGCTGGCGGCGGCTGGCGGCGGCTGGCGGCAGTACCATGCACTACACTGTACACTGTGGTACAGGTACACTGTGGTAAAGTCACACACAGATTACTTAGGCGGCGGCACTGCCTTAGTTCACTCTGAGTCACTCACAACGATCTTTGTCACCAGGGGTTACCTGATACCAGTCTGTTTCGCTCTGGAGATTTGTCACTTTAGGCTTCTAAACAGTATATTCCCACTCGTGATTCTGGCGAGTGTGTGGTATATCGCAAAGACGCTGAGTTAACTTGACGGTGAGGGATAGACGGTGATCAGTCTATTGGTCGGTAGAACAGAACACGTCCTCTTCGTATGGTCTCTCTCACGTGAATGAATTTGCAAGGGTGCCGGGCATCTTGTGGCACACAACACAAAAGAAGTTACAATTTGACCAATAGCATTGCAGCAAATGAGCGGGAACCAATCATATTAGCTCGTTCGATGAGCAGTAGCAGGAGTGACGTCATGAACACGTCATAGCTGTTATTCTCCATGCGCCGGTTGAGGTTGACCCCAGAGGTCAGACGCTGCTGGCGCCTTCCCCTCTCACACTCTCCTCCAGGCCATGTACTCACTGACCCTATGGTGGCAAGTATGCTTAAGCTCCCTGTATCTACTTCCTACCTAGACATACGGCGGCCTACGTATCATGAAAGTATTCCTGGTTAAATGGGCATTCTGGAGACACCCAACATACCAGATCACCAAAGTGACGAGCAGTATTCAGAGGATGTTTAACACCCTGTTAGGTACACACACCACCAGTATGTCTGAGTGTGGAATGTACAAACAGCGCTACCTGCATCTTCACTTGGCCTTGACCGCTCATAGACCTGACGACTACTACACTCTTACTGAACAAGAGTGTAAGGAACGAGTGGAACAGCACATGAGGGCCGTGGAAGAGGTGATGCTACGAGCACACATGCAGGGTAGTGCTGAGGTGGCGTGCACGAGTCTCATCACACTGGATGAAGCTATCGGTGGTGAGACCCCAGTGGGAGATAACACAGTGGGAGAGACCCCAGTGAGAGACAACTTGGTGGTAGAGACCCCTGTGGGTGACGTCACCGAGAATGATGTCACTAGAATCACGCGCGCTGCGGAAGAAAACGGAGTCACGCGGGAATCTAGCCCTTTAAATACTCCGTTGGGGAGATTCTATTGGGAAGAATCTCGGCCCAAAAGATCCTTGTGGACGACACCAACTCAAAAAGTAGGTATTACAGGCTCGCAATTATTCACCTTAGAGGAATACCGTAACCAAGTTAGGGAGTTGAGATTCGAAGGGAATAAAGTAGCAGAGCAAGCTATGAAACTCTGGACTGATCAGCAGGACAGAGAAAGTAAACTGTGGACTGATCAGCAAGAGAGAGAAAACAAACGCTGGACTGATCAGCA
Organism: Procambarus virginalis; assembly: GCA_020271785.1. Lineage (NCBI taxonomy): Eukaryota > Metazoa > Arthropoda > Malacostraca > Decapoda > Cambaridae > Procambarus > Procambarus virginalis. The sequence goes on from WNGS01122164.1 coordinate 4,619, forward strand.
GAACCGAGAAAGTACTGAACGCATAGCTCGCATGCAGTTGCAAGCAAGGCAGGATGACCAGACAAGTGGTCGTTCAACGGAGACTAACGTTGAACAAGGTAAGACTGTCAAACTACCTAAACTAGCTAACTTTGATGAGAGGGACGACTCGATGGATGCATACATCAAGCGTTTCGAAGGTCACGCCGCTGATTGCGGGTGGGAGATATCAAAGTGGGCACTCGCTCTTAGTGCATTGTTAAAGGGTAGGGCATTAACTATCTACCACAGTCTGGGTCCGCACCAGCGCGGAGATTACGAGGCATTAACAACAGCGCTGCTGAACGGTTTTGGCATCACTGCAGACCGGATGCTAGAGAATTTCCGTAGAGCTCAATTGCAAAAAGGTGAGACATATGTGCTCATGTTACAGCGGTTAGAATCGGGTCTAAACCGTTACTGTGAACTCATGGAGACTGCTCCTGGGAGCATGGAGTTCTATCAACTTATGATTCGTGAACAGTTCTTAGAAACATGTGAATCGTCTCTGCGTGTCAAGCTCAAAGAGCAAGAAATTGTGTCAAATCTGTCTATGGCCAAGCAAGCTGATCTGTGGGCTGGGGCAAGGAGACAGGTGAAAGGGGTGAAGCCGCACGAGGAGCATCATGCTACAGGTATTGGCGATAGAGCTAAGCTTAAGCCTGGTGTGTCGGGGGAGCAGGGAAACTCCTCCAACAAGCAGGTGCACAAGTGCTACACCTGTGGTAAGCCAGGTCATCGTGCAGCTGATTGCAAGGTAAAACCGAAATCAGGTTACATAGCAGGTGTGAGCTCAAGTGGTAAGAAACATCCCAACGTCGGAAAGGATCCACTAGCTTGGACCCTTGAGGTGGTGGACGGAAATGTTAACGGAAAATCGGCGAAAATCTTCCGTGACAAAGGCGCCACTACTCACATGGTAAGAAAGAGCCTAGTACAGCCAGGATCTGAGACAGGTAGACATATCTATGTCAAATTCCCAAATGGCTATACTAAAGAGATGGTGGAGGTGTATGTGTGGGTCGACACACCTTACATCAAAGGTAAAATCCGCGCCGTTCAACAGGAACGTGCTGTATATGGATTATTATTGGGAAATGTTCCGGGAATCTCTGATTGCCCGAGTCCACCCTCGAAGAAAACGGGGGAGCGTGAGGACGCTGCCTCAGCTGTATGCAGCCGTCCCTAGCCAGCTGATCCCAAGGGCGACTCGCCCGGGGATGACGTCACAGGGAGTGACCACACCCTCACCCAGCTGAAGAATAAGGGAGAGAAGGTAAGCTGTGAAGTTATGGAGAAAGAAGCAAAACCTCTGGTTGAAGAAACAGCAACTCCATTAACAGGTAACTCACTCGTGGCAGCTGTCACTACGAGGTCACAGAACAACAAGCCGACTCGCCCAGAAAAACCTTTGAAATTACGAGACATTCAGGGAGTGTCTGCAAAGGAGTTTATTGATGCCCAAGGGAGCGACCCAACACTAGCCCAGATACGTAAGTATGCTGAGGAGAAAAGGGTTTTCCAACACCAGGAACGCAAGTACTGGTACTTGCACCATAATGGGAAACTCGTGCGCAGAGTTGAGACGCCCCACGTCGGGCGCCAGATGTGGGGGTTTTCTTTTTTTTTTGCTGTCACGACTGCAATGCGTACGTCGCCAATGTACATGTGGCAGACGCTTCACGAAGCTGTCGGAATTAGCAAAATAGAAAATACGAGAGCAACCGTACAGGGCCTGGGAGCAAGGTCGAGTTAGAGTCCTTGTGGGTCTCTTCTCAGACTAGCCTGGTCCTGCTCCACGTTGGTCGTTGGAATCTCCTCAATGATGTAACACTTTAAGGGACTCCTAGGGTCCTCATTAAATTTATAGTTTAGTGACTTACAGGCAACTCGGTGTTGAAGACACTTAGAGCTGAAGGCTTGAGTAATATTGGCAGTATTCAGAAGTGGTTCAACGGAAACACCGCATAAACTTAACAGTAGTTTATTTACTAACTTAACCACTAATACACAGGGTGCTTGATTTACTTTAGATTGGCGTCAGCAAAGCTATGGTTGCATTAGCGAGACTCTTGACGTCTGGCTAATCGACTCGTATCCACTCGTGGAGAAACACCTAACTTAACACAGTTGACAGCCAATCACTAACACGGCAACCTAACTGCCGGTATGCAAAGGGATCACAAGAGTTCCAACCGGATACTCGGTAATGATGATATGCAATAAACACAATAATAATCACACAATAACTAAATGTGTGGTGTATGTGAAGCTCACATCCACAGACGAGTGAAATGCTGTGATACCACACAGATAAACACGCATACACCGTCGATTCACCTATAACCTGCGACAGGTATAAGAAGGTGAGAACTGTGGTTGATCCCTCAGATCAACACAGACACAATAAAACAATGACAAGATCTTGTACTTACAGATAAGGTACCTTTCCTTACGCACTCACTCAGACTCGTTTATACAAGCACTCGTAGGTGGCCTGATAGCTGGTTTCGCTCGTAGACACGGAGGGTACTCGCAGTATCTTGAGATGATTTCGTGAGTAGGGGCGTGCTGTATGCTTAACAGACAGACACACGCGCACACACTGGCACTGGCGGTGCTAAGGTGGTGACGTCACGTCAGAGTGAGGGCGGCGGCTGGCGGCGGCTGGCGTCGGCTGGCGTCGGCTGGCGGCGGCTGGCGGCGGCTGGCGGCAGTACCATGCACTACACTGTACACTGTGGTACAGGTACACTGTGGTAAAGTCACACACAGATTACTTAGGCGGCGGCACTGCCTTAGTTCACTCTGAGTCACTCACAACGATCTTTGTCACCAGGGGTTACCTGATACCAGTCTGTTTCGCTCTGGAGATTTGTCACTTTAGGCTTCTAAACAATATATTCCCACTCGTGATTCTGGCGAGTGTGTGGTATATCGCAAAGACGCTGAGTTAACTTGACGGTGAGGGATAGACGGTGATCAGTCTATTGGCCGGTAGAACAGAACACGTCCTCTTCGTATGGTCTCTCTCACGTGAATGAGTTTGCAAGGGTGCCGGGCATCTCGTGGCACACAACACAAAAGAAGTTACAATTTGACCAATAGCATTGCAGCAAATGAGCGGGAACCAATCATATTAGCTCGTTCGATGAGCAGTAGCAGGAGTGACGTCATGAACACGTCATAGCTGTTATTCTCCATGCGCCGGTTGAGGTTGACCCCAGAGGTCAGACGCTGCTGGCGCCTTCCCCTCTCACACTCTCCTCCAGGCCATGTACTCACTGACCCTATGGTGGCAAGTATGCTTAAGCTCCCTGTATCTACTTCCTACCTAGACATACAGCGGCCTACGTATCATGAAAGTATTCCTGGTTAAATGGGCATTCTGGAGACACCCAACATACCAGATCACTATCCAGGATTAAGAGAGATAGGCTTTGTGCACGAAGATCAGTGCACTGTGCACTGCAATGAGCCATTCAAGTCAACTGTGGGAGGATCTTGGGAGGCATACTCCCACAGTTTTCTTGCCCGAAACGCATTGCGTAATAGTGGCTTTAGGCATTGTATGTACTAGCTCTATCTATAAATATATATCTATCTATATATAGATATATTTATATATATCTATATTTATATAGATATCTATATTTATAGATATATCTATCTATAAATATAGCTCTATCTATAAATATGTATAGCTCTATCTATAAATCGATCCACTTATGTAAAATCTCTTTATGTATGTACCTTTCCTGAATAAACATATTTATTTATATTTATTTATATATTTATTTATTTATTTATTTATTTGATTGTGCTACACAGCCTTCCCGGCTTGGTGCCTTCTTTGGCAATTATTTATCAAAGGCAGCTCCATACGAGGAGTAACCAATGTTCCAGCGATGTGTAAATATTTAATTCAAAATGATCTGCTACCAGAAATTCTAGCCAAATATCCCCAGTTTGCTAACTGTAGGTAGTAACTGAGTGATTGTAACCTATCCACCGCTACCCACTGGATGGGGGGCGGTGTGCACGACAAACATATAAATTGTGACACTAGCTCTCCACATATGTCAGTTGCTTAATTTAGAACCTGTATTTGAGGGCGATCTCGAACCCATTGTTGATGTGACGACTTATATTGAATTTTGTAACTAGCTCATCAAGATTGTAACTTGCTTAGCTAAATGAATTGTGGGGCTCAGTCCCTGAGCCCATTATGTGCCTCTGTAACCCTTTCCACTACCGCCTACGGGATGGGTATGGGGTGCATAATAAATGAACTAAACTAACTAACGAGGAGCTGCCTCGTATGGGCCAATAAGGCTTTTGCAGTTACCTTCATTCTTATGTTCTTACTTACATTTATTGAACTTTATCATCATCATCATTTACAGAAAGAAATTAACATAAAAAATAGTCATTTTAATACACAAAACAGAAGTAGATATTATGTAAATTATGATGCAGGATACGATCACTATTAAGAACTTAATTATAAACCACAATATGTTTTATATCATCAGAAATTCGGAAACATACCATATATTTTCAAAAATTTACAATTAAAGTATTTATTTAGGAAATAAGCATTTTAGTTACCCTAGTTAGCTCTGAGAACACACCTTCTTGCAGCAAGAATTTCTTTCTACCAATCTGAGAGATGCTAATGAGATCAGTCTCGACCTACTGGACAGGTGATGAACAACAATCAACTATAGCACCATCTATGTCAGAAGATATTCAAAATGTTCTTGATATCATTCAAATTGTCTATACGAGAGCAGAATACAATAAGTTGAGTGATGTCAAAGGAATCATATTGACTGACCGAGCCCCATTGTAAATATTTGTGGCTTCCTGACCATAAAGTTACCGCCACGGTCTAGGGTAAGAGACCGGATGTACCCAGTATACAAGCCACGCTAGCTATTAGTTCATATAAGCTGACAACTTACCCAGATAAACAAAACTTCTTAATGATATATATTCAATTAATACAACTGAAATGTTTAAATCGTGATTATATATGTATCACGTGAAAAAAATTTAATGTAATTTTTTACCCAGATATTCGGGCTCTTTATTATGCTTCGTCTTGAGGTAAAACCCAATACCTTAAGCCATATTGATGCTCTGTCCACAGATCATTCTCTCTCTCTCAAATCACATACACTGATGTTTTCCTACATCGCCCCACGGGTGCAGCTGCAAGTGCAGTTGCCTCTACCCATCAGACAGAACTATTTGCCTTGCTTCTTACACTAAAATGTGTTCAAGTCTCCAAACTTGATGCATTAATTGTAAGTGATTTTCTATCATCCTTTAATTACGCTTAACTCTCTAAGACACAATTGTAACATGACCGGGTCTGAAGCTAGACAGAGAAAACACAACATTATTAGTGATGGTCACAGTGTAATATCTCTGAATCATCATCTGTAATATCTCTGCTAGAACATCTACTGCTTACTGCAGTGTACCATTGCTATAACCCCGACTACCCTTAACCATAATATTGTAATCATTCACTGTACTCTGTGATCGTCTCTCTGACCACTGTATAATTCTCTTACTCTCTTCACTCAATACCCCAGCTTAACACTGTTACAGACCAGTATGACCCCTCACTGGACTGCCACGAATATAAACTGAATATTAAATGAGGACATAACAAGGATAGGGGTTATATACGTTATTTCTTATACTTAAATATATTAACACTGCCACCACCTTCCATACATAAATGAATGTGTCTATAATTATTGGTCCCCAGGAAGGAAGGGACTCAATAATCAATGTTTGGAATTCGTTTGTTTAATTTTCTTCACTTATTTCAATCCAAGGGCAACTTTAATATTTACTAAATGGAGGAGAGCATGGGGTTTCCAATTCACCACATAAAATGACAAGGTAGAGAAATATATCAAAGGGAAGTTAAGTGAATACCACTAGACAAGTTATACCATTTATTATATGAATCATGTAAATTAAGACAATTTGAACATATACCCTATTCTATTCCTCTAGAGGCACGATGGATATCTACTAAGGGCATGAAACAAGTGCACAATACCTTAAATAACACACTGCGGCCAAGATGTTGATGGCGGCCCTCAGCCCCTTGGATGCGGGCTTGCGGCCCTCCAGTCCCGAAAACACTCCTCAAGACACACTAAATGAAATTTTGTTTTACCAGCTTATTGCTGGGAAGGATTACACCTCCACCATCTAATACAGCCCCAGGGCTCCACCCATTATTTTGGCAATGGCCAACCATTTTACACTTAGGCCTGAGGTCTTATGGCTCTCTAGGGCCAATAAGGATTGCCCTTATCTCCCGCCAATCATCTTCCCTGAGGTGCCGTGGAAGGCTACATGAATTCCTGAAGATTGAGTCAGTTCTTCCAGCTATGCGATGGGGACAAGGGTACCACTGTATTGGATACCCGCGACTAGTGCACCTCCCGAGCAATGTTTACAAAACTGATAATTTATGTTCAAGCGTCTCCCCAAGATAAAGAGTAAGGAACATTTGACTCGCCTGGTATGGGTAAGGGACCAATGAGAGGGGGAAG
>WNGS01122164.1:12223-28550 GCA_020271785.1 Procambarus virginalis
GGCCCAGCATGTATACATACATAACAAACACAGTAAAAATACATAAAACATAAGGACAGAGACCGTCCCTATAATCCTGGTTGTCCACTTGGATACAGCCCTGTACCCTTCCAACTACCTGGAAGACAAAACATCCTATACCTGTCTTGATAACTGTCTTGATAACCAATAACTGGGAAAATCCAAACCTAACAACTAGCTAAAGTCAGCCGATAGCCTTCAGCTATCCCAGTATTCCACCTGGAATAAAGATCAAACATCACATAGAAACATTAAAAAAAATCAATGTCATTATAAATAAAAAATTCTATCAAAATAGAGGAATACTACCTCTCAGGAACCTAGTGTTCCACTCCTGTGGCAACTGCCTACCACAACGTGTCCAGAACCTTAAACCTAAAGAAAATACACAAAAATATTTTATTAAAAAAATCAATGTCCACAGACATGTCTCTTAACCAACAACAATACACTGGATATGAGTTCCTCAACTCCTAATATCCCAGCGTTCATACTCAAGTCCACAACAACAGCGGGTGAACACATTTTTCAGACTGTGTACCACACCTTATTGTTCAGTAATCCACACAAAAAAAATAAAAAACAAACTATATATAACTATCAGTATCTAGGATCTAGAAAAATCTAGAGAAAGTTCCCCACTGATCAACGTTTCTAGAGACCCTACTAGATGGTTCTCAAACCATCATACAATTTTCTAGAGACAAGGTAATTTTCTAGTAACAATTTTCTAATGTTCACTTTCTAGATTTATTTCTCTATTTCACTAGTTCTAGTTTTCAACATTTAAAACTGTTCCAGAGAGCTTTCCGAAGGTGTACAGAGGTGTTACTATCAGATGGAAAATTAAAAATTGAACTAACTGTTCCGAGTTAACCCAGTTTACTATATTACTTATAATTCATTTTATATTAAACTTTTCTATACAGAAGTTCTATCGTTCGGTCCTGGTGGCATCTCGTTGCTGTAGATTCCTGCGACTACCTCATGTTGCTTGAAGATCCTGGTCATCTGGAAGTTCCATTTCCGGCCTCGGCCAACTACGGACAGTACAGGGGGTCTCGTACTACCCGCACCTGACTTGAGTGACAGCTAACAGCTGGCGGCTGTCAGCTCAGGTGGACCCCGCTAACAGGAACCCGGGTTCACCTCTTCTTCTCGCTCCCATACAGTCATGATGGATTGTTGTTAACCATGGCTGCCACAGTAGAGCATAGCTTCGACGTGTCATGCTGTCTTGCGTTGGTAGTGAGGTTCGAGTGGCGTTGAAGAGGATGGCATGGTGACAGGACAGGTGGGCCCTGCCTCAGCTCCTGGGAGACGTCATCTACCGGCGTTTACTTGTTATCCCGGTACTACTGGGCCGGTACACCTTTCCATGCAACCCCTCGTGCAGCTGAGCTTGGGCCGAGGTACAGGGTTGTACCTCCTCTGGCGAATCAGCAGCACTCTGTAGGGGTAGTGCTGTTCGTACCCGGGACCACCTTGTTGCCTCTTCGTTACCACAGACGACGTAACCACAGGTTTTGAGAGAGCTGACAGTCGTTGCAATTAGCGTTCTTCTTCGTAGACCACTCGTCTTCCACTTCCGGTTTCCCCGCAGTCTTGACTACGCGGCTGGTGGGCTTGGTTGGTGACCTTGAGACAGCTAGCCCCCGGCTGTGATGACGACTGACTCTGCTCCGTGAAGACAGTATGGCTGGACTGGGACAACCTCGTTAGTGACGTGAGGTGTCGGCTGGGTGACTGTACGCCAGTCACCCCTTCCGGATAACCAATTGACGAGTTACCGGGTACAAGGGGGAGGACTTTATGTAACGTGCCTCAGACCCCGATCTTATCAGCCAGGTGGGTCATCCCCAGACCTGCTGATCTCGATCCTTGGTTCACGTGTGAATGGGAGGCTGGAACTGGTGTACCATCAGACCTGAGAAAGACAGTCAACAACAAATAGCGGAAGCATGGATATTACTCTGAGGTATAGGAAGTTGGAAACCCCAGAGCAAGGCAAGTATGCTACCTGAGTCATGCACATCAGCAAATACACACCATTGCCTCTACAGGATAATTGTTATGACTTTTACTTAACCTGACTAGGGGAGATTATTAACACTTACTGTACAGCTCGCGATCTTGTTACCATAGGGTGACAAGATTGAACTTGACTACTGATGAGATTTGACAGGAGGTCATCCTCATCATCTGACTCAGCACTTGGATCATTAGACAGGTCAGGAATTAGACTTGCTGAAGGCAGCTCTAGTTCCTCCCTCGCGTGATAAGGCTTTAATTTATTAATATGAATCGTTCTCTCAACTTGGTCTTCAAAAAACCTTTAATAACAAAGTTAACCGGACCTTTTCTTTCAATTACTCGGTATGGGCCCCGCCATCTAGGTGCAAGTTTCCTACTCTGATTGGCGGGAGCCGTCTCATTAACTCTCAACACAAGACTCCCGACTTTCAATTCAAGAGGTCGTACCTTTTTGTCAAAATGCTGAGCATAGCGATCTCGTGCTGTCTTGGAAGCCCTAGCTGCAATTCTCCATGCATTTTTCATCTTATTTAACACTTCGGAAGGGTAATCTTCCCTGGCCAAGATGTTGATGGTGGCCCTCAGCCCCTTGGATGCGGGCTTGCGGCCCTCCAGTCCCGAAACACTCCTCAAGACACACTAAATGAAATTTTGTTTTACCAGCTTATTGCTGGGAAGGATCTACCTTCCCACCATCTAATACAGCCCCAGGGCTCCACCCATTATTTTGGCAATGGCCAACCATTTTACACTTAGGCCTGAGGTCTGGCTCTCTAGGGCCAATAAGGACTTGGACCTTATCTCCCGCCAATCATCTTCCCTGAGGTGCCGTGGAAGGCTACATGAATTCCTGAAGATTGAGTCAGTTCTTCCCAGCTATGCGATCGGGACAAGGTACCACTGTATTGGATACCCGCGACTAGTGCACCTCCCGAGCAATGTTTACCAAAACTGATAATTTATGTTCAAGCCCGTCTCCCCAAGATAAAGAGTAAGGACATTTGACTCGCCTGGTATGGGTAAGGGACCAATGAGAGGGGGAAGAGAGGGAATGAGAGGGGGATGGAGAGGGGAATCCGAGAGGGGAGGATTGAGTGGGGGAAGCCAAAGGTATCCGAGACCACCCTCAGATAAACTTCTTGGACCTTGACAAATGGGCGACCGGGGGGGGGGGGGTGAAGGGAGGAAGACGAAAAGACGGAAAGGGGAGGGGAGAAAGGGAGAAGGGGAGAACCAATGATCTGAGCACCAGATCATTACAACAGAATCCATTTCATGTGAATTCCATCCTCGTTGGCCTGCGAAACTTAAGGAATGGTCCAGAAAATATCTACTAAAGTTTAACTCAAGTTTGAAGATACTTCAGCTGATACTTAGATACTTCCAGTAAGTGTAAAGATAAGTGTTGACGATACTACCTTCATCTATTCAGACCCCCAACCCAAACACACTAAATAATAACGTAAATAACAAAGTTACAAAGTCCACTCATGTATGTAAACCAACAAACTCCCACTAAACATAAAACAGACAGACTACATTTTATTTGAAAGTAAATCCTCAAACCAAATTCAATTTAAGATAGACAATGTTAACATTAGCAATAAAAATTATGGAAAGTTCCTTGAGCTATACATAGACAAGAAACTGAACTTCAGCATCCACATACAACACATATGTGGGTGCTGAGAAGAGAAGAGAGAGAGAGAGAGAGAGAGAGAGAGAGAGAGAGAGAGAGAGAGAGAGAGAGAGAGAGAGAGAGAGAGAGAGAGAGAGAGAGAGAGAGAGAGAGAGAGAGAGAGAGAGAGAGAGAATGAGAATGAGAAAGAATGAACGAGAATGAGCGAGAATGTAAAAATATTCACTGACGACAGGCAGCTTGTGCATGTCTATTCGTTAGGCGTATATCGAGGTCCACCTCCAAGGTCGATCTACTGACCTTCTCCACATTCACCTGGGCACTAGGAGTCTCGAACCACCAACCCCAGGAGCAGGAGACAGTAGCTCTATTAACTGCTTTACCTACAGCATAAAGAAGGATTACAGAAACAAGAAATCGCAGTGGTTAACTGCTTCTGGAATCCTTCCTCGAATGTAGATGTTACTGGTTCTTTGAGTATGTAAGTGAACAATAAAGAACTAATGATACAAATTAAATGTGTGGTATAAAATATGTGTATGTGACGTATATTCATAAAAGCACAAACGTTGCGGTGTTCAGAGTGTGGACAGTTTCCACAGACCCCTGCCCACAGTTCCTAAAAACCAATTTAGCAATCATGTGTCCATTTTGAACAAATCATTTACAAATTTATTGAACGTTTGTTAAAGAATTGTCTCTGAACATAGTGACGGAGGGTGTGCAAATAATTTTGTTGGCAGTTTACATTTGGTTAGGTTTACATTAAGGTTGCTGCAAATGTTGAATTTTCGGAGGACAAGACGGCTGCAGAAATCTTTAAAATTTGTGGAGGAATAACGATCAACAGCCGTATGCCAGTTAGTGTTAAAGGTGATGACAATTGTATATTCAGTGCTATCTCACTTGCTGTGTGTGGGGACGAAACGAGATCAGGAGAAATTAAAGCAAGAACAACTATTGAGATAATAGACCAATGGGACTGGAAATATAGCACAGCATGATAACACGGATTTAAACCTAGTTTCTCCCGATTTCAAGGAAGTTTGTCTCCATTCTGCCTTGCCTGGAAAAGATTCATCAGTTATGACAATGTATGCAGCAAGTTCTGTTGTAAACAGAGAAATAATAAATAAATAAATATAAATAAATATGTTTATTCAGGTAAGGTATATACATACAAGTGAGGTTACATTAATGGATCGAATTATAGATAGAGCTAGTACATACAATGCCTAAAGCCACTATTACGCAATGCGTTTCGGGCAGGAAGAACATTAATATCTAGAACTTAATACTAATTGAGCATAAAGAATAAAATGTGTTGAGAACAAATACAAATAAAGATGAGAAAAAAGGGGGAACATGACTGAAAAAGCAGCACAAATACAAAATGTTGACAAACAGCATTGATTAAAAAAAAAATCTGTATTTTCTGTGGGTTGGAAGAAAACGCACCACGTGGGGGCTTAATTTATTATTATATAAATTAATTACTTAAAATAATAATTATAAATTAATTACAAAATTAATTATTATATAAATTACTTACAAAGTAATTAATACGAGATTTATCACAAATTAAAATAATCATAACTGATTATTAAGAAGATCTTGCATGAAGAAGCATAGGCTAATTATAACGACTAAATGGATAAATAAATACTGCCTCATAATGAATAGTGAATGAGCCTAAAATATTATACAGCAAATAATGGATAGCCGTTATCATGCTAATGTAATTCAATTGCCGTGAAATCTGTAATTAGACTGCGGTAATTCCAGTTCTTGGTATTCTTGGCTTATCACTTTGGGGGTTCCGTCGGAGCACCCCCCAAAGGTAACACAAATTAATTGCAAATTGGGACAAGTGTCCTCAGCTAGCTGCAATAGCGCCTTCCCCTGTAAGGCCAGGGGAAGCAGAGGAACCTGGGAGGCGGGTGGGCGTTTTGTAGTGTAACGTCCGGGAGACGGCCAGCAAGAGTTGCTGAGTCCCCTGGACGCGCTTAAATACCCCAGCGTGATGCGCACGCAACCATGGACGGTTAGTCACAGATATGGTATTACGTTTTCTTCTTGTCCCCAGAAATTTCGCCGTTTGCTTTGCATACAGCGACTATTTTCTGTGGGTTGGAAGAAAACGCACCACGTGGGGGCTTAATTTATTATTATATAAATTAATTACTTAAAATAATAATTATAAATTAATTACAAAATTAATTATTATATAAATTACTTACAAAGTAATTAATACGAGATTTATCACAAATTAAAATAATCATAACTGATTATTAAGAAGATCTTGCATGAAGAAGCATAGGCTAATTATAACGACTAAATGGATAAATAAATACTGCCTCATAATGAATAGTGAATGAGCCTAAAATATTATACAGCAAATAATGGATAGCCGTTATCATGCTAATGTAATTCAATTGCCGTGAAATCTGTAATTAGACTGCGGTAATTCCAGTTCTTGGTATTCTTGGCTTTGTAACACGGGACGGGTTCTCACTTCCTTCTACCCTCTTTTTTTCTCTCTTTACCCGTGTTCTTTACTTTGGTTCTTAACCAAGGGACCCCACGACTTTTACTTGAGCAGACTTCACGCCACGTGGTCTCAAGACGATTTACCGACTTGAGATTCTACAACCCGTATGACGTGAAAATAGACTTCTAGCAAAGTTCTAGGATCTCCTTTCCGCCGCCACCACCAGACCAGAAACCAAATGAGCAATGATCGAGGTCTGGGTCGACCACGCTAAACAATCAACCTTGGGGCTTGATTCCCCACTAGTACAAATAAACCCTGGATCTTACGTGTGTAGTTAATTAAAATCAACAGGGATGATAATCCTGATGGGATGTGAATGATATACTCAGATTCGAGGAGCATAGGCGTCCACCTCAACTCGACCACGTGGGGACCACGTGACAAGGACCATTCCACATGAATACAAAAGAAAATGGAAATAATAAAAAAATACACATTAAGCTAATTAATTTATTCCAAAATTAAGCAAAATCTAAATAATTGTTCACTCCCTACTTGAACACACCCTAACTGAATATGCCCTGACTATAAATTTAACGGCAATTAGTGGACTATTCCCTACAATCACTCTTAAAGCAACTCTACCTTCTATAGACAGCTAGATGTTGTGTTGCCTTGGGGAAGAGGTGAGATGGATGACCTCTCCCAGTTGCTGCTGAAACCACACTGCCCTGTCCTCTCTCTCCACTACCCAGAGGCCTAGATCTGTATTCTTCCGCTAGTATCTAAGTTACTTTGCCAGGCTTAAGTTATAACAATTAACCTCTGTCGTACTGAATTATCCGGATTGATTGATTTATTGTACTGAAGTTAAATTACACAAACATCTTAAGGAAGAGCTATTCCCAATTACAACATAGCTATTTGACCTTTGAGAAATAGAGGACATGGAACCTCGTGACCTATGACCTCCGGTCACTCCGCGTCACAACCTAGTTCTTGCTTGTGACGTCACTGATGGTGACTTAAAGTCCTTCTAATAATGAGAATACTCTTGATATTATGAACAGTAGTACTATACAATGCAATTTGAATGCAAAATGACTGAAGGTTAATTTCTCTAAGTAAGTGAATACTGTAGAAAGATTCATTATGAAGCTTGGGAACAAAGGCGGTTATTTCCACCGCTAAGTCCCTGGGGGATGCTCCCACGCGGGTCCAGCTTCCCATTCTCCCTTGTGTAGATAACCATTCTGGATAATTTTTACGACAAGCCTCGATTGTTACAGCTTATCACTTTGGGGGTTCCGTCGGAGCACCCCCAATCCCGTGAGGGCCAGCGGTGCGGAACCCCCACCCCCGAAGGGCGAGCGGAAGCTGGCTGCAAAAGTGGGTACATGCCTTCTCGGTACCTTGGCCGTAAGCGTGCCCGTATGCCCGGAGAGGCCATTAAAAAACAGTCAGTCTTACATGATCCTGACTGAAAAAGGTACCTTTCGGGCCTACTGGGCAGATGCTGCGAGGAGACGCAGCTCGCTTGGAGGGCCGTCGGAGTACCATCTTGACGAGCTGAGGAGCGGGGAGGCGGGAAGCCCCCGCCTGTGGACTGGGTGGAGTACATAGCACCGGGGTTGTACTCCATGTAAAGCGCTTGTCGCCGCAGGGAATGACTGGTCGTTCCCGTGTTTTTCTTCGTCGTAGTAGCCCGCCCTCACAGAGACCAGACCTGATGTCTGGCCCCAGGGCGGGTGTGGGAATGTGAACGCTGTCCTCTCCGAGGCCGACTCCCCAGGGTCGACCCCGTGTCGGCTGTTGTCACTGGTGAGCCCCGCGGGTGCTGAGTGGAGGTGTCCGCTTGGGAGCGGGTAGTTCGTCTCCCAGGATACCTCTCCCGGGGGGCATGAGAGCCGTGGTCCGCCTTTCGGGCCACGCCGTGTGTTCCTCGATCATCACAGGATTTCCTCGTCCTCGTTCGATCGTGGATCTGGAATTATCAAAGCAGTAAGGGTGGGCAGGAGATGGTGTGCCGAGTTAACAAAAAGGCAGAGGCCCAGTTACATAGGATCCGCACCATAATTTGACTGGCGGCTGCGAGTGTGGGCCAACTGTATGCGACACCTGTTGCGAAAGGCAGGAATGGTGGAAGTGGATGAAGCCCCAAGCATAACTGAGTGGGGAGTAACTGAAAAGCCTAGCGTGGTACTGCCAGATACAATAAGTGCAACTCCTGGGACAAACGGACGCCTCCTCCGTCGTAACTAAGAGGAGTAAATGCCAGCGTCAAGTAACTAGTACGCACCGGCACGGCAGTTATTAATGAAAATTATATTTTATAATTCATATAAATATTTTATATAAATTACAAATTATTAAATAAATTTAATAAATAATAATATATACAATAAGTAATATATAAATAAATAGAATATAGATTTAAATATAATAAACTTTTTAAAAATTAATAAGTATTATAATACATGTTTTTATACACAATTTATATTAAGTAATATAAATTATAAGTCAATGTTAGGGCACAGTGCAGCCGGAGTACTGTGGGGGCGCCTAGGGCTGCATATAGTGTGGCGAAGTCCGACTCGCCAAGCAGCGGGGAGGTACCAAGGAACGCCAACAGGACAAGGTATGAGGGGTGTGAGGTGGCATGGCACTGCAGAAACACTTACGCCCAACAAGACGAATGAGAACTGTAATGAAATTATATTAAGAATGGTTAGAAATTGCGTTCTTCCCTTCTCTCGTGCAGATCCTCGTTTAGGACACTCCATCTGCAGCCTCATCAGCTGTACCTAGCTGCGAGAAAGTGTTCGGCCAGGACATCAGGAGCTGGCAGAGCCCCAAGGGCATGCTCAGATGAACCACCACCAGCTGTGCCAACGGCTCCTGGATCGTCGTGTGGGACCCCAGCAGCTGGGCTTGAATATAAAGAATGACGAAGTGTAAAGACACGGCGGTCGTGTATAAATAGTTGGGTGACCGAGCATGCTCAGCTGCAACGCCACCAGCTGAGCCTACGCATCGGCTGGGACCTCAGCAGCTGGGCTCGTTCCCCTGGGGCGTGCTCAGCTACTCACCGCCAGCTGGCAATATATAATACAAGAATTAGAAATGAATAAAGAATGACAAAATGCGAGGAACAGCAAACGTACGTGAATAAAGAGGGAGGCTGACAAGCTCGGCTGCAACAGCACCAGCTGAGCCCTCCGGAGCATAAGATACGGTAATTAATTTACATACACATAAACAATGGATGTATATAAGGGCGTGCTCAGCTGGGCCTTCAGCTGCTGAGACACGGCAGCATATAAGCAAATATAGTAGTAATTAATAAATCATAATGACGAATAAGCCTAACGGTTAAATAATTAACAAATTAAATTTTTTTACAATAACCGTAATGACTGGTTAATTAAATTTCATTACTAGGGCACCCTCTGTTGGAAGACTGCCAGCTGAGCCTGTGGCTGCTGGAACATCGGTTGTGGCCAGGTCAGCCATGACTACAGCAGCCGCGCTTGGGCCAAAGGCATGCTCAGCTGGATCACCGCCAACTGTGCCATTAGCTGCGGGATCATCGGCTGGGACCACATCAGTCGGAACTCCCGCCGCTGAGCTTGGCCACCAGCTGTGCTATCAGCTGCTGGATCATCGGCTGGTACCACATCAGCCGGAACTACAGCAGCTGTGCATAGCCCCCCATGGGCAATCATAGCAGGAACACCACCAGCTGTGCCTTCAGCTGCTGAATCGTTGGCTGGTACCACCTCCGGCGTAACATCGGCAGCTGTGCTTGGCCCACAGGGGCATGCTCTGCTGTAACACCACCAGCTGTGCCGCCAGCCGCTGGATCGTCGGCTGGGACCACGTCAGCCGGAACGACAGCAGCTGAGCTTGGCCCCCAGGGGCATGATCAGCTCGGAACGCCACCAGCTGTGGCATCAGGTGCTGGAACATCGGCTGGTACCACAGCAGCCGGAACAACAGCAGCAGAGCTTGGCCCCCGGGGTCGTGCACAGCTGGGACACCACCAGGTGTGCCATGGGCGTGCTGGATCATCGGCTGGGACATCAGCCGGAACTACATCAGCTGTGCTTAGCCCCTCAGGGCATCAGGTGCTGGAACATCGGCTGGTACCATAGCAGCCGGAACAACAGCAGCAGAGCTGGCCCCCCGGGACGTGCACAGCTGGGACACCACCAGGTGTGCCATGGGCGTGCTGGATCATCGGCTGGGACATCAGCCGGAACTACATCAGCTGTGCTTAGCCCCTCAGAGGCATTCATAGCTGGAACACCATCAGCTGTGCCCTCAGCTGCTGGAGCGTCGGCTGGGACCACCTCCGCCGCAACATCGGCAGCTCTGCTTGGCCCCCAGGGGCATGCCCTGCTGTAACACCACCAGCTGTGCCATCAGCTGCTGGATCATCGGCTGGGACCACCTCCGCCGGAACAACAGCAGCTGTGCTTGGCCGCCAGGGCCATGCTCAGCTCTGAAATGCCACCAGCTGTGGCATCAGGTGCTGGAGCATCGGCTGGTACCACAGTAGCCGGAACAACAGCAGCAGTGCTTGGCCCCCGGGGTCGTGCACAGCTGGGACACCCACACTGTGCCATCAGCTGCTGGATCATCGGCTGGGACCGCATCAGCCGGAACAACAGCAGCTGTGCTTGGCCCCAGGGGGCATGCTCGGCTGGCACACCACCAGCTGGGCCAACGACTGCTGGACCGACGGCCGGGACCACATCAGCCTGACATCGGCGGCTGGGCTTGGCAACAGGGCATGTTCAGCCGGCACACCGTCTGCCGGCCTATCAGCTGCCGGGTCATCGGCTGCGTATTCACGTCAGCCAAGACATCAGTAGCTGGGCCTGGCCTGAGGCAGCCGGGCCATTAGCTGCTGGACCTTTGGCAGGGACTACTTCAGCCGGAAACAGCAGCTAGGCCCGCCCGCGGGCGGGCAGGCCAAATGAGGAGCAAAATATCATAGAAATGATCAGCATGGATAAATAAATGAGGGGAAAAATAAACGGGAAAAATGAAAACACATAGCCAGACATGATGACTGTTTAAGAAATAAACCCTTCTTTGTGCGTACCCCAACATTGCATAGGGTAACTGGCACTAGGCTCCTTCGCTATGTGCCATGACATTCTCCCTAGTTGCATCAAATGCTGCACTGGCATACTGATCAGATAGGTTAAAGGCATTGAGTAATGTGGCCTTCCGGAACACAATGCAGTAACACACGGACTTCAGACTTCGAAGACGCCTGAATCTTTTCCCACATTCTCGACACTCATGAGGGCAAACCGCCAATGAATTAACATGTGTGTTAGATATAGTTTCACGTTCTTAAAACTAAAGCCACACTCTGCACACTCGAAACGGCGTTCCTCTGAATGCCTTAACAAGTGTCTCTTCCGATGGCCAAGACGACGGAGACTCTTACCACACTCTGGACACTCGTGAGGTTTGTCAACCGTATGCGCTAAAATGTGAGTCTCCATATGACGAAGCAGACTAACCTCTTCGCGCACTTGGGACACTCGTGAGGTTTGTCATCTACACTTGTGGGGATTGTACACTTGTGGGGAATGTCAGCCGAATGGAATAAAATAGGAGAATGCACTAAATTGTGAGTCATCATATGACGAAGCAGACTGAAGCTCTTCCCACACTAGGGACACTCGAGAGGTTTGTCCTCTACGCTTGTGGGTTTTGTCAGCCGAATGTAAAAAATATAAGGGGACCTACTTCGAAGATGGCTGAACCTCTTCCCAGCACCTCCTCGTTTCCATGCACCTACATGTGAGTCTTCATATCTCCAAGCTGAATGAGGCTCTTCCCCCTCTGTACACTTAAGAATATGAGAAGAATTGCGTGAGCACTTGGCGCTCAAGGTGATGCTCCTTTAGGCGCAGCTTGTGAAGGATAGACCTTAACGCTGATGTGTGGAAACACGTTTTGTAGTGTAACGTCCGGGAGACGGCCAGCAAGAGTTGCTGAGTTGATTGATTGATTGATGAAGATTAAGCCACCCGAAAGGTGGCACAGGCATGAATAGCCCGTAAGTGGTGGCCCTTTGAGCCATTTCCAGTCTTGGGGGGGTCCGTAGAATTACCCAAATCTACCCAAATCTACCCAAATCTACCCAAATCCTCCTAGTATTACGTAAGTAATGAAGAAATATGATATATTTACTTACTGTAATGTTGGTGCTGCGCGTAGAACACGATCAAACCTATTTTCACTTTGAAATAATGTAATTTCATATCGAAATTCGAAGTAAATATGTAGCAGGTGACGCCATAGGAAGTCGACGGTCCAAGCGACAAAATTGTGGAGCGACTTATCCAAGATATATGGTCGCCTGGAGAGTGTTTGCTGCCATGTCAGCCTCCTGTACACAGTGATCCAGTCGTCGCACTTCTTTGCTGAAATTGTTGCAAATTAATTAATGATATAACAAGTAGAATGGGTATTTGTAAGAATATCTTTCATAAACAGCCACAAAACATTTAATATTTATTTAAAAAAATGTGTCTGGAAGTTAAATCACTCCACAGGACAATAATTTTGCTATATAGATGCTATCGTTATTCGTTTGTATGCGTTCGCTACTTAAACTACTCATGTCCTTTCGTTCATAGAACACCGAACCTAACACGCTCTTATATTGCTTAGTTAATAGAGATTCGCAAATAAACTTATATTTGTATATGTTATAGAAAGGCAGAGATAAAATAGTTTTTGTGAATCCATCACAGAGATTATATCTTATTAGACAGGAAAGATATTCATACTTTAAACAAGGTTTCTTGGCCGACGCTCTCCCTATCGATGGGATCTATGATCTTTCGAAGATCAATGTTAATTTAATCTAAATATTGTAATAAACGAAGTTTTCTATGTCATAATAAAGACAGAAATATAAGCTGCATGTTATTACTTTAGCATAAATATAACTGAAGTGAAAGTGAAGATATATGCCTTTTTAAAGTTATGTGATGGCTATCTCAGGGAGTGTGAAGGCCTGCAAAACAAGTGAATTAATTGTGTAATTCATTTGCATATGTGCAAAGTAACATCAAAGGTCTATATGTCAGCATAAACAAAGATGTAGACGATAATGTGACTACATTTCAAGTAAAATATATCTTAAATGAAAGCCAAGACATGGTTAAATAAAAGCCAATTTATTGAAGTGAATGCCACACCATCGCTGGTGTCCGGACACATGAAAACTTCCAATGCCACACCATCGCTGGTGTCCGGACACATGAAAACTTCCAATGCATCAGTGTCCTGCCAGGCGGGCATACAGGCTTCACACTTCAGAAAAATTAGTAATTCAGAGAGATGCGTTAAACGCAAAATATTTTATATTTAAATACAGATATAAACTTTGTTTTCAAACGTTTATTGTAAACATATCTCGAGTATAAGAATCAATATATATTTTTGGACTTAACAATTTCCTATAAAATTCAATGCTACCTTAATGTATATGATCATCATCATATACAGACAGAAATTAACTTATAAAATGTTGAGGTAAAGATAGATGTATGTTAAATATGACGCATAACCACTCTTAAGAGATTATAAACATAATATTATAATTATAATAATTCATTTTTGGGGGAACTGGAAGCCACAGTATATTCATACACGATAGGCTTTTATCAAGGTCATCCTTAAGGTCGAATTACTGACCCGCCCAGGATGCAACCCCACAACAAGCCGACTAATTCTGAGTACCTACTTACTGCTAGGTGAACAGTCGCATTACGTGAAAGGAAATTTACTCAACCATTTCTGTCCCGCCCGGATTCGAACACGGAATTCTCGATTGTGCGTCGAGAACGAACAAGACTGTAATACTGGGACCCCTATACATATGATGATATGTTTATATTATCAGAAAATCGGAAACATAAAATTTATTTGTAAATATTGGTCATTAAAGTTATTTGGAAACAGAGTGTATTTTATAGTTATCTTAATATAGAGCACGAATATCATACTTCCTGTGAATGGTAGTTTATAGTGCATCTTATACTCATCCTGTGAGTCCTATTTACGGCCACCCTATACTTATCCTCTGTGCGGTAATTTATGTGCAACCCATATCATCACCTGTTACCAGTAGTTTGTTTAACCCCATACCCATCCTGGGACCTGTAATTTATTGTGTAACCCTACATCCTGTTACAGTAGTTTGTGCACCCCATACTCATCCTGTGCGGTAATTTATTGTGCATCCCATACTCATCCTGTTACCAGTAGTTTGTGCAACCATACCCATCCTGTGACCTGTAAATTATTGTGCAACCCATACTTATCCTGTTACTGTAGTTTATTGTGCACCTCATACTCATTCTGTGAGTCACATAGGACATCGTGCAACCCTTTCTCATCGTGTGAATCTTTGTTTACTTTGCTCTCCATACTCATCCTCTGTGCGATAGTTTCTTGTGCATCCCATACCCATCATGTGAGTGGTAGTTCATTGGTACCCTATATACTCATCCTGTGAGCATAGGGTACACAATGAGTTTATTTGTACTCCATACTCATCATCAGAGTGTATTTTACCAGCATTGTATTACAATTAATTAATAAGAATAAAGGCTTAACTGGATTACGATCCCATAATCAAATAAGAGCCATCACTAATTATCATGACAAACGGCCTAGGCTACACTTCCGCCTTCGACAAGCTGCCGCGGAGGTGGGTAGTTTATTGTGCACCCCCGCACACCCAGCCCTGGGGAGCGGGCATTGGAATGTGGACATGTGAACATTACTCCCCCCCCCTCACTCCTCCTGTTAACAATAATACAAATAATAACAAAAAAACTAATAATATTAATAAAAATAATAATGGAGAAAACTTACTGTATACCCTTGTGCTTGAATGAAGGTGAAGGAAAAACGCAATAAATGTGTAAGTGTATTAAAAACTAAATTCAAATCTAACCTTCATTCCTTCAATGTGTTACCATGAATGATTATACATTGTTCTATTGTGAACATTGTATACAGGGCCTTAGGAGATACATCCCCACAATAATGAACTAGCTCCCAGGTACCTAATTACTGCTAGGTGAACAGCAGGTCATCTAGCAGTGAACACCACCGCCAGCTCACCTAGTAATGAACACACCTGCACATTGCACCGCACCACTTGCCAGCAGGTGCAGAAGTACGATGGAGAGAGCAAAGTATACAATATTTCAAGTATAAGAATAGAGATATTTAGGATTTAACGTTTTCCTATAAAGTTTCAACATACCTTATTTGATGGTGTGCTACATAACCTTCCCGGCTTGGAACCTTCTTTGATAATTACTTGCATTTATTGAGTTTATCATCATCTTTTACAAAAAGAAATTAACATAAAATGTAGTCTTTTAATACACAACAGGCATAACTGTGGCGTGCTTATCTCTGAAGGTAGACACAGGTATAATGAAATAATCAATGATGGAGTCAGAGTTGTCTCCTGTGGATTCCTTCCCATATTAGTCTCCGAATGCATGATAGAACTGATGAGTTGGCCAAGACTTTTTCTCGTAAAGAGGGAATTGATTACCAACTGGACTGCCTTTGAGCACCTGAGGGCAGTAATATTCCGGGAACATCAACTAAATTTCGGAGACTGAGGCAAAGTGAAATTCACACCAGTACTCCATCTATCATTATTCTATTATGCAGGAAGAACCGCACGTCTATGGGTCATCCAATAAGGTTAACAGACTTCTTGATGTTACCACTGCTAGACTTAGGCTCGGCTACAATTTAAGTACCTCTGGGAGTTTGTAACATCTGCTGATGTAGATCTGACTAAATGAAACTCTGTCATGAGAGCTATTCGCATACTTTGCGTCATTATATAATGGAATGTGAAAAAATCACGGAATTCAGAGATAACACCATCAATAGTGCCCAAGAAATGTAAGTACTTATTCACAATGATGTGCTGCCCGAATCTTAGCGAAGTATCCAGAATTTGCTTACTGTAGGTAATGCATGCACATGACTGTAAAGCTGCCGCCCAGTTGGGTGGGTATGGAGCACATGACTGTAAAGCTGCCGCCCAGTTGGGTGGGTATGGAGAA
>WNGS01122169.1:0-16579 GCA_020271785.1 Procambarus virginalis
TTGATGAAAAACTGTACCCAAATGGATCCATGAGTGTCGTCGGGGTTGGTCAGTCAGGGATCTTAGTTAATACCTGGTTGATACTGGTTGATGGGGTTCTGGGAGTTCTTCTACTCCCCAAGCCCGGCCCGAGGCCAGGCTCGACTTGTGAGAGTTTGATCCACCAGGCTGTTGCTTGGAGCGGCCCGCAGAGCCACATACCCACCACAGCCCGGCTGATCCGGGACTTCTCTTAGGAAACAGTCCAGTTTTCTCTTGAAAAAGCGCCAAGACTGACCAATCCTTATAGACGATCATTGGTGCGGTGGTCACGGTACTGTGTACGTTTAGGGGTGATCCTGGACGGCATGGGTTCGAATCCTGGCCGGTCAAAGAGTTCTTAGTGATATATATATATATATATAATATATATATATATATATATATATATATATATATATATATATATATATCATACTTAGTAGCCAGAATGCACTTCTCGGCCTACTATGCAAGGCCTGATTTGCCTAATAGGCCGAGTGATTTTCTGATAGGCCGATGACATAATATTTATATTATATATATATATATATATTATATATATATATATATATATATATATATATATATATATGTATACACATACACACACACACACAGATATAGATATTTGAGGCGGGACCAAAGGAGCCAGAGCTCGACCACCGCAAACACAACTAGGTGAGTGCACACACACACACACACAGTATACATATATGAGGCCTTACCTCCCTCCACAGTGTATCCGTGCAAGACGTTTGTCTTGCTCTTCTGCCCATGTTCCATTTCAGAATCATTTTGATTTCCATAGTAATATGACCTTAACACTTTCAGCCGCCCAGCGACCGAGGGACAGAAAACCGTATGTGCGCCCGGCATTTTTGTCGCTTAAGCGGCCAAACAAAAATGTGTATACTCTTTTTACTCTTCTGACGTTAGTTCTCGAGCTACGTATTTCATTTTGGTACCAATGTGTTCGCAATAAAATTCTCTAGAAGAACATCAGTAAAAAAGGTCACTAAAAGTATAGGGAGACCAGCACCAAATAAAAAACTACGTAGATGACTCGCCGTGAGCGCCAAACGGCAACAAAATGTTTCTACTCTTGGGATTGTTGTCAACTCCACACTTGTCCTACAGCGTTAATTTTGGTATCAATGGATTCGCAATGAAATTCCCAACACAGAGATATGAATATAAACGTAGAATCATGGTCGCGGCTTACCCGCAAGAGTGTGGGAAGTGGTGGAACTGTTACCCGGTATCGGTGACGCGACGACACATGCGCGATACGGTGCTTCGAAAGTTTATACTTATTTGACTGTCCTGACATTATTTTTGTATGTACATCATTCATTTTTGTGTCAATGTGTTCGCAATAGAATGTTCTATAAGCACGTAGGTAAAAAAGATCAACAAAGCGTAAGTTAGAATAGCGCCAAATATAAAACAACGCTGGAACATATCAGTGAGCGTCAAACACACACAAAATGTTTTTACTATTGTTATGTTTTTCAAGTTTATACTTGTTGCACACAGTTATTTTTGGTTGTACATGGATGGGAATAAAATTCCCTAAACAGACATATGCATATAATAAATGATAAGGTGTAAACATGCCCAGTATAAACGGCTAAAGTCACCCACCTGCAACCCGTTTGGGACACTCTTGCAGACACGCAACACCCCGAAAAAAATCTATGAAGTTTCGAGTCTACTTACGGCAGTTTATGGGATACAGTGTTCATTCTGGTATCAAAATACTCCCAATAACTTATACTACAAGAAATTGGACAAAATAGGTGTACTTACCAAGAAAAAACTGGTTGTGGAAGAGTAAGTTGAGCATTTTTTCTTCACTCCACCTTCTTCAGGTCAACATTCCTGAAGTTGCTCAACAGATGTTTTGTAGGTGGAGTGAAGCTGTTGCGGGTGGTTACTTCTTCATCACCCAATACACTCTTTTCCGGTGGTAACTGGTGTAGCAGGGAATAACACAGAGTGCAACGTTACAGGTCTTGCATCCTATGTTGGTGTCCTTCCTTTTACCGGACCGTGCACAGACATGACACTTGAGACGTTTTGGCAGTTTGTAAAGTTCATGTTTCAGTTTGTAGTTCATGCGATGTTCAGAATCAACAATAGGGCCACGTCTTCTCGGTGTTGGTTGAGCATTTGAGTCAGAGTCATCTGACAAGACCGACTCGTCAAATGGCAGTGTGCCAGACATCTCGGGTTCTGAGTCCGTTCCTGCGTCAGCTTGAGGTGTTGAAGTAAATAAAGGCTGCCTCACACCAGATGGTCCAGGAGTTTGCACGGCGTCAGCATAGGCAGGACCTGTGTCATCATTTATGTCTGGAGCGTGCTGCAAGTGATGAGATACTGTTGCTATTTCAGGCCAATCTTCCGTGTCCCAGTGCAATAGGGCCCAAATTGCCACCTCGTGGAATTGTAGCAATGTTAGCTTTTTTCGATCAGTTGTATAGTATTTGTACAAAACAAAGGCATTATGCAATGCCATTTGCAGAAAATAAAATGTGATCTTTTTGGTCCACTTGTGAGTTTTCCTGGTAAAATGGTAATACTTCACCATTTGATCGAAGTGGTCCACACCTTTCATGAACTTATTGTATTCACAAATTACAGTAGGCTTGTTCACTGGTACCTGTTGCAGTCGAGTTGTTCCGTCGTGATTGCGCAATCGTTTCCTTCGCTGACATTGCTGAGTGTCAGCATTGTGGATGTTTGTAATGATTGAGACCACTCGCTTGTCTTTCCACAGTAGAATGAAGGTGTTATCTTTGCGGCGGTATATGGTGGTATCCAGTGGAAATTTAGCCTTGGCTATAGTTTGCAATTCCTTTGGGGCGCCGCGTAGCAGTCTAATTGTGCCACATGTGTACACCCCAAGTTCTCTCAATTTTTCTGTTAGGTTTACCGAGTTGTAGTAATTATCCATGTACAAATGGTAACCCTGGTTCACTAAAGGCTGAATCAACCCCGTCACTGTTTCCAGTATCGTCTTACCAATACCTGAGTATACGTCAAAGTCATATAAGTACCCAGATACTGATTCAGCAAGCATATATAGTTTCACACCATACTTGTCTGGTTTGTTTGGATTGTAAACTTTGAACGATAGTCGGCCGCGCCATGCCATTGTACCTTCATCCAAGCACAACTCTTTCTTGGGAATGTAAACTTCTGCAAACCTCTCTTTCAAATAGTCCATCACCAATCTCACTTTTATCAACTTATCAGTATTGTTCACGGGCACTGCATTATTATTGAATGTATGGAAAAACTGGCTTATATGCTGGAAACGTTTTGACGTCATAAACAAGTTGAAGAAACGAACATGCCATGGTTTTCCTGTTTGCCAATACATCCTCATAGCTGGCAGCCTGTTTATGCCCATCAATATGCATAGTCCCAAGTATCGCGCCATTTCTTTCACCCTCCCTCACTGGTTTCCAAATATCTGAGACATTTTCATTAGCCATCCGGAAAATCTGCGACGCGTACAAATTAGTTTCTGTTGTCAAGAATTGAAGCAGGGCTCGGGTAATGAATAATTGGATAAATCCTAATGCACTAGTAGGTGTGGGAATTTTCAGGCCAGGATTTCCAATAAAATCTTCAACAATTGGGGGAGTATTGTCACGACTCCAGCCAACACTGTCCCCACCCTTGCGAGTACGTCCTGTACGTGTACGGCTTTGTGAATCTTCCTCACTTTCGTCATCACTTTCAATTTCCATGCTTTCATCACTGCTAGAATCACTTGGCACAGTTGGTCGTGTAATCCTACGTCGAGAAACATTTCTGGTAGTTAGTTTTCTAGGTGGTTTACATGCGCCACGTGTGCGCCTAGATGGAGGAGGAGGAGGGAGTAGAGGTGCCTCATCCTCCTCTGTGAGGTGCTCGGTCTCCTCATCACTCGTTGCTGTATCATTCGCTCTTTGGACGCCACTATAATCGTTGTAGTCATCCAAATCATCTTCAAGTCCTTCAACATCACCTGCATCATACTCAGCTTCTGATAAAGCTGCCACAACTTCAGGAATTTTCGTGGGTGTGAGTTTCATTCCCTTGAACTTTGATAAATCATAGTTATTCTGTCCTCTTTCGAGGACTTGGACACTTCCTTGGGCGTAGAACGGCTTGGGCCTTGACCTGGATCCATTGTTGATGAATGTATTGGGTATAAAACACACGGAAACGGGTATAAATGCAGAAAACCGTTCGAGTTTGGCGCGCGAGGGAAGCGTGATCGACTCACGACACGTGACGAGAAAACAATGGGCCTGTCACGTGACCGGGTAGGCCGACGCGCCATGCGCCCTAGCGGTGAGAAAGAGAACTTCATGGCGCTCAGTTTGAAACGAACCAGAAGTAAATCGGATAAAAATTGAATTTTATACAAATATTTTTTACGAAGACATAAATTTGAGTCCTGTGTGCATGAGCGGGTAGTCGAAACAGGACTCGCGGGAGAGTCCTTGGCATGCGAAAGAGCTTTTCAAATATTTTTGACAAGTTTGGCAGAATTGATATAGGTCTGTAATTGTTGACATCAGTGATATACCCACATTTATTGACTGGGGGTTACTCTCGCTTTTTTTAGAATATCTGGAAAGTCCCCTGCATGGGGAGCCTGCACAGCTGTGAGGCGTGCACGATCACTGGGGGTTGTTGCTGCCTCCAGCAAAGCTGTGGCTTCTTTGTCTGCAATGTCTTTGTCTTTGTCTGCAATATATATATATATATATATATATATATATATATATATATATATATATATATATATATATATATATATATATATATGTCATACCTAGTAGCCAGAATGCACTTCTCGGCCTACTATGCAAGGCCTGATTTGCCTAATAGGCCGAGTGATTTTCTGATAGGCCGATGACATATATATATATTATATATATATATATATGTATATACATATACACATATACACACACACACACACACACACACACACAGATATAGATATTTGAGGCGGGACCAAAGAGCCAGAGCTCAACCACCGCAAACACAACTAGGTGAGTACACACACACACACACAGTATACATATATGAGGCCTTACCTCCCTCCACAGTGTATCCGTGCAAGACGTTTGTCTTGCTCCTCTGCCCATGTTCCATTTCAGAATCATTTTGATTTCCATAGTAATATGACCTTAATAGAGCTCTGTCCACTACTGCACAGTCTGCTGCCGAATGGTCACACAGACCAATAATTCTTAACTGCTGTTCCATAAGTCATGGGTGCTCTCTAGCATCATAATGTTCCACCATTGCTCTAGTCACTTGAGTAACCTTGGAACATATACACAGAGACCACTCATAGCCTATGGACCTTCAATGCCACCACATCCACATCCCTTCAGTACTAATTCCTCCTTTTACATTCATGATCAAGATTAATTTTCATCCATATCTTGGTACCTCCCATAGCAAGAATGTTACCCCTGGAACTCTGTCCTCCGATCTAGATATATTCACCTTTTTCCCCTCACCATTCTACTACACACAGTCACAGCTGACAATACCTGAACACCTCTGTGCTCCTCTTAACATCTACCATCTGAAACACATTTTGCTTCCCAATGACTGTTTCTTCTCCAAACTGCTGTAGGGTATGCACCAAGGAGCTACAAAGTGCCAACCCACAAATTGTGTTGAATAGTGAAATCCTCTTTTCTAGGCAACCTCTGTAACTCTCTGTACATGGCCGTTTACTGTGGATTTTTAGGGGCATCACACTAACCCCTCAAACAAAATTTGCAATGAAAAAAAGGAAGGGGGAAGAAAAAAACATCTTTAACCATTAAAATTTTCTATACAGTTGCATGCCATTTAACATATGACAAATTTGGTATGCACAGATGTTCATATTACATCATGTGGGAGACTTTAAAACTAGATATATGAAAACCTACAAATTTAAGCAGTAATCAGAGGGACAGTAGACAGTACACAATTGTTATTCCTCAGTCACTGCTCAAGTGAAGAGGGAAAGTAAGGGCCAAAATGTAGTTGGATGAGGGTCCATGAATGTAGTACTCTGGGATGATGGAGTCAATATAGGCTTGTCAGATATGGTTTGAAGATGGGTTCACTGTAATATTTACCAACCTCCCAACCTTCAACATTTTCCATCAATTTCGCCACAGGAAGAAAAAACCATACCACATTACAGTATCAAAAACTTGAAAATAGGTGCTAGAAGGCCTGTATATACTAGTCAAGTGTTGACTCAAAGCCTTACATTTATTAAGATAGGATTTCTTGACTAACCCATTGCAAGCATTCTCTAGCATCTCTATATACTTTATTTCCAATTTCCAAGTACCTTACTATATTTATTTGCTTGTGTTCAAGGGCATAGCTTTCCAATAAAATATACCACATACTATTTATGCAATATTTTACTACTGTGGCCTTTATGCCCTAAAAGACACTCAACAAATCTATTTAATTATGAACTTATTATTACTGGGACATTAACATGTTTTACATTACTTTAAAAAATGGTTTGTGTGGAGGACACTACCAATTGTAAGAGATAAAGATCAGTTGATGATCCTACACACAAGTACTGAAATCTATGATGAGAATAAGTCACATTAACATAGCTGAAAATTTAAACAACCAAAACCTATATATCTGAAAATGAAGGAAT
This sequence comes from Procambarus virginalis, assembly GCA_020271785.1. Taxonomy (NCBI): domain Eukaryota; kingdom Metazoa; phylum Arthropoda; class Malacostraca; order Decapoda; family Cambaridae; genus Procambarus; species Procambarus virginalis. The sequence goes on from WNGS01122169.1 coordinate 6,722, forward strand.
AATGACATTTGGCCTGTCCAAAAAACATTTTTTTTTTCAGATTTGTGGGTTAGGGTCTACTAAAATATAATTTTCAAGTCAAAACTGGACAATAAGAAAGCAAACACATACATTAAAGTAAAAATATTATCCTCAGAGCCCAAAATTAAACACACTTTTATGCTAAAACACAAGTGTTTTAAGTTTCAAGTGAATGTGAAAAAGAACTTTACAGATGAGTACAGCAACTGCCTTACATCTTGCAGGTGAGTGTTATTTCCCTGATGGACCAAGTGGTTGGCATCTTTCCTTCATTTCATCCAGTAACCCATCCATGTATGACAAATATAAGTCATACTGAGTAAGTGCTTTCTCTTCATAATTTCCTTCATTCTCATGGAACTGAACGGTAAACTTGGTAGGAAAAACTGTTAATACAAATGACAGTAACAATAATATCTCTTAACAAATTGGAAAATATAATTAATGGTATATGACAACCCTTTCTCTCCCCCAGTTTGTTGCATTTTTTACAGAATTGACCAATCCCTCATAATGACATTTTCTATCCAATAACCTCGATAGGTTAGGTGGGTTGCTTGGGTTCGTGTGTGTCTGGTTAGGTTAAGTCTGAAGTGACAACGCACTGTAGGAGGGGCTGAAGTAATTAACTAAGTGTAGTTACAGGACAAGAGCTGCGCTCGTGGTGTCCCGTCTCCCAACTCTCTTTGTTATATAACGCTTTGAAATTACAACAGTTTTGGACTCCACCACTTTCTCACCAAAATAACAGGTGTCCATGTTATCAGGTCAACTCTTAGTGGCTGAATGGCCTTTCACAGCATATTAATACACATGTAATAGTTATACATGTACACAAGATTGTCAAAATAAGCACAGTCAATTAAATCTTGAAAAAGATACCCGGAAGCTAGGACAAGTTCTATGCCCTAGCACAAAATTATATTAGTACTGTACAGAGGCCTAGAGCTAACATATATGGTAAATTATGTATATGTTAACCATAAAACCAAGGCAATAGTTGTATAAAAAGGGGCTACATATTGGTCAGCAAATATGATTTATTTGGGACAACTACTGGAAGTTGGCTTGTTATGACTCCGAGGTGCTTCAAGTATATGAATCATTTCTTAATATCGCAGGGAAGATATTTACAGTTCCTCACGTATCTAGGCTCATCGAGTTCCCTCTAGGTTAACTAGCTACCTTCCTCAGGATGCAACACACAACAATTGCCTAATTCCTGGGTACCTTTTTACTGATAGACCAAGAGGCAACAGATAAAAGGAAATGTGCCCAACTAGTTCTGTCTCATCCAGAAGGTGAACCCAGGATTCTCAATAGGGAGCTGAGAATGTAGACATCTGTACTTCAGGTTCTCACCTATGAAATGTTGCATTTCCAGCTGGCTAGAGATGCTTTGGCATATTTAAAATATTGTTATTATTATAATTTCCAAATAAACATTATGTCCTCGAATTATAAAGGCAACTTGTCATTCTAGAGCAAATACAAAATATCCAAAAAGGGGGCAAGGTACATACTTGATTTGCTTGTACATTTTGTTGTAGAAGCAGACAGCAATAGATGTCACAACTGCATAGCCTGCAAACAGCTGATAGCCTGAAAATCACAAAATAAAATAATGTATTTTGAACACAATAATAATGGTCACAATGTGCTGCAAACACTAGGTACCTAAACTAGCGGAGTACATCCGACCCAGTTCCATCACTGCACTTAACAATGACAATGACCCAAACTATATACGCACAAATGGGTATAACATTACATAGAAATTACTCTTAACCTAAGAATGAATATACTGTAATGCTATTGTATCTATAAAATAAACAAAAACTGCAATAGCAAAATTTTATAGATTCTACACTGCATTGTATTATTCACAAGCAAATAAAATACATTCTTTATAGTCATTTATGGAGTAGGGTCTAGGACCTGGAAAAAGTTTAATATGTATATCATCACAACAGTTGAAACCAACATATCCTAATCAAATAACACAAAACTTAAAGATAAAATTTTGCATTTTGTGTATACTGTACACAAGGTTTGTGTCACCATTATGGAAATTTTATTACTGGTACAATTTGTATTGAACAGCCTGGATAGGGTTCTAGTCCTTCTACTCTCCCAAGTCCATATGGGAGAGTTTCTCAGTTTCTGCATTTAGGGCCAATGGTCAAGGTTCCCCAGACATTGAGTGGGATTTTGAAAAGGGCCCCAAGAGTAGTCATACGATGTCATTCCTCCTCTTTTAAGCAAACATAACATGTTTTATATAGTTTATTATGAACAATGTGTAATACCCCGCACTTGGATTATTACATCCAAGCATAGAAACCTCATCTTCAGAAAGACATAGCTGCTCTGGAGAAAGGTCAACACAGCAGTAAAAATAATTCTAGAACTAATTATCTCTCATTCAAGGAACAGGTCCATAGAATTACCCAAAGCTACCCAAAGCCACCACAAGCTACCCAAAGCCATCACAAGCTACCCAAAGCATCTACCAGCTACCCAAAACCACCATAAGCTACCCAAAGCCACCACCAGCTACCGAAAGCCCTCACCAGCTACCCAAAGCCACGACAAGCCATCCAAAGCCACCACAAGCTACCCAAAGCCACCACAAGCTACCCAAAGCCTCCACAAGCTTACGAAATTCACCACAAGCTTACCAAAGCCACCACAAGCTACCCAAAGCCACCACAAGCTACCCAAAGCCACCACGAGCTACCCAAAGCCACCACAAGCTACCCAAAGCCACTACAAGTTGGGGGTCTGGTAGCTGAGTGGACAGCGCGCAGGACTCGTAATTCTGTGGCCCGGGTTCGATTCCCGGACCAGGCAGAAACAAATGGGCAAAGTTTCTTTCACCCGTAATGTCCCTGTTACCTAGCAGTAGATAGGTACCTGGATGTTAGGCAGCTGTTATGGAGCTGCTTCCTGGGTGTGTGTGTGTGGAAAAAAATAATTTAGTTAGTACTGTAGTTAGTTACAGTTGATTGACAGTTGAGAGGTGGGCCGAAAGAGCAGAGCTCAAACCCCACAAGAACAACTAGGTGAATACAAATAGGTGAATACAAGCTTCCTAAAGCCACCACAAGCTTCCCAAAGCTAACACAAGCTACCCGAAGCCACCACAAGCTACCCAAACCACCACAAGCTACCCAAAGATACCACGAGCCACCACAAGCTTCCCAAAGCCACCACAAGCTTCCCAAGGTACCACAAGCTACCCAAAGCCAGCAGCTGTGCTTGGCCCCCAGGGGCATGCTCGGCGCGGAACAGCACCGTCTGTGCCATCAACTGCTGGGACATCGGCTGGTACCACATCAGCCGGAACAACAGCAGCTGTGCTTGGCCCCCGGGGTCGAGCACAGCTGGAAACCCACCAGCTATGACATCAGCTGCTGGATCATCGGCCGGTACCACATCAGCCGGAACTACAGCAGCTGTGCTTAGCCCCCCAGGGGCATGCACAGCTGGAACACCGCCAGCTGTGCCCTCAGCTGCTAGACATCGATCGGTACCACACACGCCGGAACAACAGCAGCTGTGCTCGGCCCCCAGGGGCGTGCTCAGCTGGAACACCCCCAGCTATGACATCCGCTGCTGGATCATCGGCTGGTACCACATCAGCCGGAACTACAGCAGCTGTGCTTAGCCCCCAGGGGCATGCACAGCTGGAACACCGCCAGCTGTGCCCTCAGCTGCTAGACATCACCCGGGGCCACACCCGCCGGAACGACAGCAGCTGTGCTCGGCCCCCAGGGGCATGCTCAGCTTGGATCACCACCAGCTGTGCCAACAGCTGCTGGATCATCGGCTGGGACCACATCAGCCGGAACAACAGCAGCTGTGCACGGCCCCCAGGGGCATGCTCAGCTTGGCTCACCACCTGCTGTGCCAACAGTTGCTGGATCATCGGCTGGCACCACATCCGCCGGAATAACAGCAGCTGTGCTGTGCCCCCAGGGGCTAGCTCAGTATGCCAGCCCTCGGCTGCTGGACCATCGGCGGGAACCACTTCCGCCGGAACATCAGCAGCCGGGACAGGCGCTGGGTACACGCTGGGCACCGGGGACAATCCCAACTACAACAGCGCGCAGCACACGCTGGCGTGGAGGGGAACACGGGCAGGGCTGTACCTTAGGATAATGGAGAAAGGCCAGCTGCTCCGGCATAATTCTAATCTGGAAAAATATATTTTTATTAAAAAATTAGGTGAAATAAAGAGCTGGCGACGCCAAATAAACATGACGAACCAAGCGCCAGTTAGGTTAGGTTCGGGTTGGTTTGGTTAAGTTAGGTTAGGTTAAGTTAGTGTAGTTTAGGTTAGGTCAGCCCAACCTAACATAATCATTCAGTACCAACGTAATGCCAGGAAGCTCTCCGGCTTCCTCCGGGCCTCCGGCTGTGCCACCACTGCTGGATCGTCGGCTGGGAAAGTAAGGTAAGCAATAGGAAATAACAAATATAAATAGTAATGTGAACACTGTCCACTCCGGAGACCAACGAAGGGAAATAAATACAATAAAATACTAAAAAATTTTAAGAAATAAATAATAAAATAAATAATATAACAAATTAAGAGAGAAAATAACAATTAATAATAGAACGCCCCCAGCTGCCCCTCAGCTGCTGGACCATCGGCTGGGACCACCTCCGCCGGAACAACAGCAGCTGTGCATGGCCCCCGGGGGCATGCTCGGCAGGAACACTGCCAGTTGGGCCGTCAGCGGCTGGAACATCGCCTGGGACCACATCCGCTGGTACAACAGCAGCCGTGCTTGGCCCCCAGGGTCACACTCAGCTGGAACACCGCCAGCTGTGCCGTCGGCTGCTGGAACCTCGGCTGGGACCACCTCAGCTGGAACAGCAGGAGTGCTTGGCCCCCAGGGGCATGCTCAGCCCGGAACACCACCGGCTGTGCCATCAACTGCTGGGACATCGGCTGGTACCACATCAGCCGGAACAACAGCAGCTGTGCTTGGCCCCCGGGGTCGAGCACAGCTGGAACACCCCCACCTGTGCCATCAGCTGCTGGATCATCGGCTGGGACCGCATCAGCCGGAACAACAGCAGCTGTGCTTGGCCCCCAGGGAGCATGCTCGGCTGGCACACCACCAGCTGGGCCAACGACTGCTGGACCGACGGCCGGGACCACATCAGCCTGACATCGGCGGCTGGGCTTGGCCCCCTGGGGTATGTTCAGCCGGCACTCCGTCTGCCGGCCTATCAGCTGCCGGGTCATCGGCAGCGTATCCACGTCAGCCAAGACATCAGTTGCTGGGCCTGGCCTGAGGGCAGCCGGGCCATTAGCTGCTGGACCTTTGGCAGGGACTACTTCAGCCGGAAACAGCAGGCCAAATGAGGAGCAAAATATCATAGATAAATGATCAGCATGGATAAATAAATGAGGGGAAAAATAAACGGGAAAAATGAAAACACATAGCCAGACATAATGACTGTATAAGAAATAAGCCCTTCTTTGTGCGTATCCCAACATTGCATAGGGTAACTGGCACTAGGCTCCTTCGCTATGTGCCATGACATTCTCCCTAGTTGCATCAAATGCTGCACTGGCGTACTGATCAGATAGGTTAGGTTAGGTTAGGTTTGTACTGTACAGTATATCCAAGGAAGTGAAAAATTGAGACATAATGCACAATTTAATGAATGATTAGCATGGATTAGCAGTTCAAAAGAAATATGACTATTACATATCAACATGAGATCTTAATGATCCATTGTCAACATGATTTAATAAGGATAATACAGTACAGTATTTGTAATAATACAAACTATAATTTAAAATCTTTATTACTGATTTTTTTTTATTAAGAAGATTAGGTATACACAGCAATGTGCTGCTACTCTATTCTATATGGAATATTACACAGTGTAAATACAAAACTAGCTATAAGTTTATCTAATACTCCCATCTCACAGGATGGTTAGACATACTGTACATGGAATCAATTTAGAAAATACCAGCCTCAATACAAAAAAATAAATCAACTCTGACTAAACAACTCTTCTCAATTTTCACAAGAGGTAAGCACTGAATCATGGAAACATTATATTATAATTACTCTTACCAGTTTCTACAAGACTCCTCTCAAACAATGTATTTTTAAACATGTTTAGGTATACACAGCAATGTGCTGCTTCCCTATTCTGTATAAAGGACCACACAGTGTAGATCAAAAACCAGCTACAAGCTCATCCAACATCCTCACCTCACAGGATGGCCAGTCATACATGGAATTAGGAGAGAACAAAATACTTAATGCTGATCTATTAGCCTCCACTGGCAAAATCTGGGTGCAGCACAAGAATATCTTCCAATATTCCTGAGTGTATGAAGTAATTACAGAGCTCAAAATACCTCATACCATTTGGTATGAAGTCACTGATAACAAGGCAATCACAGATATGGTGTTGGAGAGTATGTTCTCTCAAGTAGGACTGAAAACAGATTTTTTTTTCCACCAAGAGGGCTATAAACCCATGGAACCGCCTACCCGCTGAACCCGTAAATGCCAAATTCCAGCTCAAAAATATCATTAAAGACAATTGGCGGGCCCTTTAACAAGCCGCCAGCTTTCTGTCCTCTTCGAGGCCACTACATAGTTAGTGGCCCTTGGGTACATTCAGTAAATATATACAATAATTGTCATTGTAAACCTCTATTGTCAACCAATGTGTTTTTGTTTTAAATGACGCTGTTTTGTCGACCGAATTGCATTTGTGCTGCTTTTTCAGCCATGTTCCCCCCTTCTTAACTGTTTTGTTTTTCTCAACTCATTTTATTCCTTATGCTCAATTAGTCTTAAGCCTTAGTCATTTAAGTTTTTCATGCCCGAAACGCTTTGCGTAATAGTGGCTTTAGGCATTGTATGTACTAGCCCTATCTATTTACTCCATCACTCTGTACAATCACTTTTATGTATGTACCTTACCTAAATAAACATTTTGATTTTGATTTTGATTTTGAATTGTCAGCGCATCTTCCGAGCAACAAGGACAGCTACACAGTATCTCTTAGAATTACGTAGATAAACAACAAATGTAACATATTTGTTTACTACAATGTCGGTGCTGGCTGTAGAAGTTGAAAAAGCATTGCTTTACTTCGAAATATACTAATTTTATAAGAAAATTCGACGTAAATAGAAGGCAGTAGAGCTCCGATAAGCCAGCGCTAAATCTTCAATATGAAGAATGTTGCTGCTCTCTGATTGGCCAAACGAAACACAGTAGTGACCTCTATCGGCACGCAGGTCAACCAACAAATTTCTTCCTAAGTGCACTTTTTTTTTTTTTTTGATATATACAAGAGTTGTTACATTCTTGTACAGCCACTAGTACGCGAAGCGTTTCGGGCAGGTCCCTGGAATACGATCCCCGCCGCGAAAAATCGTTTTTTCATCCAAGTACACATTTTACTGTTGCGTTAAACAGAGGCTACAGTTAAGGAATTGCGCCCAGTAAATCCTCCCCGGCCAGGATACGAACCCATGACATAGCGCTCGCGGAACGCCAGGCGAGTGTCTTACCACTACACCACGGAGACTGCTGGCTGACTGACCGGAGACTGCGGAGACTGACCTTATTGAATTGCACCTAAGCATCTTCTTAGGGCACACTTAGGAACCTTCGTAGCAAACCCACTTACGAAGAAATACACAGATTTTCACAGGAAAAAATAGTTTCCCGAAAGGGAAACTATGAGGAGATGAATAAATTCCTATGGGATATACATTGGGACACAGAACTCGGAACCAAGTCCGTACAAGACATGATGGACTATGTCACCCAAAAATGTCAGGAGGCTGTAAGCAGGTTTGTCCCAGCCCAACAGGAAAAAACAGAGAAGCAAAGGAAGAATCCGTGGTTTAATAGGGAATGTATGAAAGCAAAGGAGCTGAACAAAAGGGCATGGAGGAACTTCCGTAATAACAGAACACCAGAAAGTAGAGAGAGATACCAGAGAACCAGGAACGAGTATGTCAGTGTGAGAAGAGCAGCTGAGAAAAGGTATGAAAATGATATAGCTAACAAAGCCAAGACTGAACCAAAGCTACTACACAGTCACATCAGGAGGAAGACAACAGTGAAGGAACAGGTGATTAAACTTAGGGTGGGCGAGGACAGGTACACAGAGAATGACAAAGAGGTGTGTGAAGAACTCAACAAAAGGTTCCAGGAGGTCTTTACAATAGAACAGGGAGATATCACGGCGCTGGGAGAGGTGGCAGCAAACCAGGTGACCTTGGATAGGTTCGAAATTACAAGAGATGAGGTCAAAAAGCACCTATTGGAGCTGGATGTGAGAAAAGCTGTTGGGCCGGATGGAATCTCGCCATGGGTATTGAAAGAGTGTGCAGGAGCACTTTGCTTACCACTCTCCATAGTGTATAGTAAGTCACTGGAAACGGGGGACCTACCAGAAATATGGAAGACTGCTAATGTAGTACCAATATACAAAAAGGGTGACAGACAAGAGGCACTGAACTACAGGCCAGTGTCCTTAACTTGTATACCATGCAAGGTGATGGAGAAGATTGTGAGAAAAAACCTAGTAACACATCTGGAGAGAAGAGACTTCGTGACAACCCATCAACATGGGTTCAGGGAGGGTAAATCTTGCCTTACAGGCTTGATAGAATTCTACGATCAGGTGACAAGAATTAAGCAAGAAAGAGAAGGGTGGGCGGACTGCATTTTTTTGGACTGTCGGAAAGCCTTTGACACAGTACCCCATAAAAGGTTGATGCATAAGCTGGAGAAACAGGCAGGAGTAACAGGTAGGGCGCTCCAGTGGATAAGGGAGTACCTAAGCAATAGGAAGCAGAGAGTTACAGTGAGGGGTGAGACCTCAGACTGGCGTGAAGTCACCAGTGGAGTCCCACAGGGCTCTGTACTTGGACCTATCCTGTTTCTGATATACGTAAATGATCTCCCAGAGGGTATAGACTCATTCCTCTCAATGTTTGCTGACGACGCCAAATTATGAGAAGGATTAAGACAGAGGAGGACAGCTTGAGACTTCAAGAAGACCTGGACAAGCTGCAGGAATGGTCGAACAAATGGCTGTTAGAGTTTAACCCAAGCAAATGTAATGTAATGAAGATAGGGGTAGGAAGCAGGAGACCAGATACAAGGTATCATTTGGGAGATGAAATACTTCAAGAGTCAGAGAGAGAGAAGACCTGGGGGTTGATATCACGCCAGACCTGTCCCCTGAAGCTCATATCAAGAGGATAACATCAGCAGCATATGCCAGGTTGGCTAACATAAGAACGGCCTTTAGAAACTTGTGTAAGGAATCTTTCAGAACATTATATACCACATATGTCAGACCAATCCTGGAGTATGCGGCTCCAGCATGGAGTCCCTATCTAGTCAAGCATAAGACTAAACTGGAAAAGGTTCAAAGGTTTGCCACCAGACTAGTACCCGAGCTGAGAGGTATGAGCTACGAGGAGCGACTGCGGAATTAAACCTCACTTCGTTGGAAGACAGAAGAGTTAGGGGGGACATGATCACCACATTCAAGATTCTCAGGGGAATCGACAGGGTTGATAAAGACAGGCTGTTTAACACAAGGGGCACACGCACTAGGGGACACAGGTGGAAACTGAGTGCCCAAATGAGCCACAGAGATATTAGAAAGAACTTTTTTAGTGTCAGAGTGGTTGACAATGGAATGCATTAGGAAGCGATGTGGTGGAGGCTGACTCCATACACAGTTTCAAGTGTAGATATGATAGAGCCCATTAGGCTCAGGAAACTGTACACCTGTTGATTGACGGTTGAAGAGGG
>WNGS01122173.1:0-11361 GCA_020271785.1 Procambarus virginalis
AGAGTGGGTGCCAACAGAGAGTGTGATCCAACAGAGAGTGGGCGCCAACAGAGAGTGGGCGCCAACAGAGATTGGGCAGCAACAGAGAGTGTGCGCCAAGAGAGAGTGGGCGCAAACAGAGATTGGGCAGCAACAGAGAGTGGGCAATATGCTACTTTTTCTTGCGTCAGTGCACCTCACCATCGATGACCTTGAGTGACATATATGGCTGTGAAAAAAGGAAATGATTGACCGATTTTCGAATACTTTTTATTCTTCTACTTGACAGAATACTAACTCATCTCAACAGATGCATCACATACACTTAGTAAAAATTTAAATACACCAAAATTTGACCATATAAATACACCAAAATTTGACCATAATTGCCAAAACTTTTAAAGATTTCGTGGCCTAAACATTTCCCTGACAATAACATATGCAGCGAGCGTATATTTAAGATTTGTACTTCATCAATACTCTTTATTTAATTTTTATTTTTTTTTTAATCTTCATTTATATGAGGTGGAATAAAAAGCCAAATAAAAAGGCAAACACGCATGCTATATTTTTAACAAATAACTCTTGTAATTTTGATTTGTAGAAAATTTTCACCAAAATTATACTAGCATATCTGAGTAACCTGGTCTATGAGCAAGCACATGGACCAGGCATGGCTCTATATATAGAACAAGCCAAGTTCTCCTAAGACAGAGTGTAAGGTCAGCATATTTCCATAATTTGAGAACACACCATCCCAAGGGAGGCAAATATAAAGGTTATATACCAAGATATGCAATTAAATCTAATACCGATAAGCCTATCATTGTACTACTAAAAAATAAACTTCGTTTAAGAAAACTTCATTTAACAAAGATACGTATGGTTAACGACTGCATAAAATGATCCTTAGAACAGGCAGTGTAGTTATTCCCGCCTTGGAGTAGATTCAACTAATGGCAAAACTGCTGCCGCAAGAAGGGAAGGGAACTATCAGGAGAAAGCGCCAAGCTATAACGACAGTATAGCACTTGGAAGGGATTAGGACAAGAATTTGGGATGAGACAGTGGCCCAACCACTTGGACGGTCGAGGATTGAACGTCGTCGACCTGCATGAAGCGAGACCGTCGCTCTTCCGTCTACCCCAGTGGTTACGAGAGGAAACACTCCACCCCGTCAACAGGACACATTGGATGTTTTCGCAATTTTGGATTTGCTGCTGCCGTTTGTCATTTCTATTCAACGATCCGGTTTGTACGATGCACATATCGCCTTGGGTCACAAGTTAATAGATTTTGAACGTTTTCGGGCCGGTTCTACCGGCTGGGGTGACGGTGTCCGGCGCCGGCTTGACTGAGAGGTGCCGGGAGTTGGTGGGTCTTGGTGGGGTCCTGGTTTGCCTTCAGCAGTGGTGGGCCGTTGGCATCTGCTCTGCTGGAGGGCACCGTATGACTTTTGCGTTGTAGTTGGGGGCCGAGATTTTAGTTTTGCTACCCAGTGTTCTCTGTGTGGGATGGGCCGGTGCTTGTCACCCTGAGGGACTCCTGGGGCTTCCCAATCATCCGAATATCTGTGCGTCTTTGACGCGAGGCATCTTAGAGTCAGGTGATACGCGTCAATCGTTTCACCATTAGGATTTCCATTTAACCCTTTACGGGTACGCTGGGGCGCATCCGACCCCACGATCATCATCGTTCCTTACATTCACAACAACAACAGCAGCACCTTGGATGTACTCGTCGCCTCTACATTCACATCAACAACCTCCGATGTACAAGCTGCTTAATTTCAGCTGTTTTATATCTGTGGACCTTTGTACGGTGTTGTAAACTACACATAAAAGTGTATAAATATTAAGGCACACAGTATAAAGGTTTTAAATGTGTGTCTGGCCATAAACTGTCGAGACGAGTGAGAGGCCACACCGACGTGTCACAAGCAAGGAGCCAAACCCCCTCACACCAGTAAACAAAACCACTACATCAAGAAGACACTACGGTCGTGCATGCTTAATTTTAGCTGTTATTTATCCGTGGACCTTTGTACAGGTGTAAACTACACATAAAACTGATTAAAGTGTTCACACACTGTTTAAAAACGATAGGTGTGTAAAATATAAAGAATATGTGAGGTGGATTAGTACTACTGGACCAGGAGCCGATGCCAAGAGCCGATGGAGTCCATCAGACGTCATTACCACACCACTACAAGCTCTGGCCCATAAAGAGGGTTAAGTGTTAGCAAAAGTAGACTGGGTGCTCCTTACCAGCATTCTACAATACAAAATAAGGAAGGTTGGTGTTGGACTTAAACGAGTTTAAGTGAAACTCATCGCGCTTGGGTGATGATAGATGATAGTAAGAGGTTGGTGGTGTAATTAGAGGTTAGGCCACTAATTTGGTTTGTGGGTAAATTCTTTGTGCCACTTGTTACCAGATCGTTCGTTACGGCTCGTAACCCTGTACAGCATTAAAGAAACTTGTTGTCTAAGGTCATAGAATTGCTGTAATATAGAGCGGGTCACCAGTGTAACCACATGATTGGCACAAGCACAAGTAAGGCATTTATCCCTTAGGACTAAGAAATATACATATAAAATATTAATATATATATTTTAACAATATAATCAGTAGTATTAATCATAAATACAGATGGACAAAATGATATATAAAACAATTTGAAGTATTTTCTCCCTTATAAAAATTATGTATGGCAAAACAAATATATATAACAGACTTATCTTCTACAGATGTTAGCTCTCCTGCCCCAGACGAGTTACTGACTACTTAACTGGCGGGGGCCAAAAACATTGCTTCTGCCCCGCGAAAAATTGCCAAACTAACATTATTTAATTAAACTTACATGGAGCAAAATAATGTGACAAGAGTAATCTTAAAGTAACTTAGTAAATGGTTAGAATAACATGCATAACAAAAATGATGTAATTATTAATACATGCAGTAATTAAAATAAAATAACAAAAGGAAATATTAGGCAACGCTCCCCCAACATCAGGACTAAAAGTTTCTCACGGAATGTTGCCTCTCAATGTTCAAACAATTACAGAATTCCCATCAGTGATTCCAACTGATGATCATAGATAAAACCACTTTCCCACGAAATCAACCGTGAAATAACAAAGGGCCATTACTCGTTCCCACGGGTGGAAAAGTTAGGCTTAATTCAACATATAAATCAGGCACACATATCTTACATATAAGTACAGAATATTTAGATGTACATATAATCAGATAAAACAAGACATATATATAAGTACAAATTAATGTAGAAGTACAAATTAATGTATTTAATTACGTAGCTTATAGAGGTACGTAACACTTCCACCTCCAAGAAAAAAAATGCAATGGATTGAAGATCAATGGCATTTTTTCTTAAAGAAAAATCATGTGACACTTGATTTATGATATTAATTTCACCGAACATATAAAAGCAATAAGAACACATTTCTGGACAAAAATGAAAACACTCCAAATATATTCTTACATGAAACTCAGAAATTTCAGTCTTATGACTATTGTCTACAAATGTTTCACTGGAGTATGCAAATTTATCTCTCCAGGGTACTATCTCATTTATTCCACTTTGTTTCAGATCATATTTCACACACATATCAACAACATTATCATCATCAGCATGAATAGAATTGTCAATAAAGGTAGCTGCTTTCACACAGACATCACCGCAATTATTCTCTACATCTTTTTCTACTATTTCTCCGAGATCAGTCTCATATTTCAATATGATCCATTTTCTACATGGTGGAATTTTCCAAGACAGACTCCATTTTCCATGACTCTGACTGGATGTAAAGTAGATTTGGGGCTTCTCCTGGGTATGCTCTGACAAAAGCATCTGCTCCTCATCACTCTTGATCCTCTGTGGGACACATACTCTCGCCCAATGGATACTAAAATTAGAGAAATTAGCATTAAACTTCACAATTATGTATAATATTTCCCCATTCATAGAACCTTCAGCAACACAACACACCGACTTAGCAAACCTTTGGCCTTGAAACCAAGAAATACAACCAAAGATAAGTGCAAAGACTACCTTGCACAGGCATATGCCTAGGCACCATATCTCAATCATGACTCTGAAGACAAGTTCACAATTGTTGAGGGTGAACTTGAACACAACACACTTTCATCAACCATCTAGTCTTCCAAAAGACTAACAAGAACATGCCGAAAACTTGACAACCCTCACCATCACTTCCCAAGTGATTTACGTCTGATGACAAACAATCAACCAAGAGGTTTAAGGGTCTTAACATCTTGAAGACGCACAGCAGATTACCTGGGAAACACCCAAGGACAATCTGTAACCCTTCACAGTTATTAACACAATCTAGGATAACCTTATCCCCCAACTTGAAATACACACCTGGAGCCTCAACCACCTGCTCCCAAGTATGATTAAATCCTTTACCACCAATATGACTCTGAAAGTCAACCCCACACTTGAGTGGAACATACACGTTGTTCACTACTCTTGCATCAAAATAAACTGGATCTGAATATAGAGACACTGCTCTAGCATAACTCACCACTTCCTCAGAACAACTGGATGCACAACCTACTTGAGTAAACTCTCTCTGCTCAACCACAAGGCTGGACAAAGATGTCCCACAGTCCATTACTTCACAAGAGAATGGCTCCTGCAGAATAAAAGTAGATTTCAACATTCTACACACACTCTGACTCAATTTACACAATGAGAAATACTTACTCCACATGGAATAAAAATCACAACTCACAACTCTCTGCAACTTAGATCCGAATGATACTTTACTACTCTCAATGGTTTTACCAAAAGTTCCTCCCATGACATCTGGAGCTGCTTGGAGTACTGTCTGCTCACAATCAATAAAACTACTAAGTGGGGTCACAGCCTCACAGACAACTGAAGAGGGAGGCTCAATGGGTCTCCATCTACTCGACAGAAACTGATCCTCGGGCTGATTTCCCACACTCTCCAGAACTGGATCTACAGTACAGACTGTCTCCTTGCTTCTCTCTGAAATCTTAGGGTCAGTTCTACTCAATGCACATAAATTAAAGGAATCTGAAGCGAGCGGGCAAGTAACAGGTAATTTGACCTCCTCCCCTATACTATCAACTTGACTAGGGTGAGGCGGGGCCTCTACAACAGACTTACTCTCGACAACTGATTCTAAACTTGGAGTGAGCGGGAATACTTCTGCCAACCCGACATCTTGTCTTAAACCATTCACTTGGCTAGAATACAACAGAGTCGTGGCTTTTAAGTTTCTCTCAACTCCTGGCACAACGTTCGTAGTGAGCGGGCAAGACACTGGTACATGGACATCCTTTCCCAATTTATTGGAATAAAGCAGAGTCATAGCATCAGGCTTACTCTCAACAACTAAATCGGCCACACAGGAATCTGGAACAACCACATCCCACTTCTCCACTGAAGGGGTACTGGTTACTGGAACAAATGCTTGAGTAACAACAGTAGAACTGACAACTGGATTTATAATAGTACTGACATCAGCACAGGTAGGATGGACAACACCATCTACTACAACAGGTTCATTCATAGAACTAACTTCAGCACAGGCAGGATAAACATGATCTGCAACTGGCTGTTTACACAAACGGGGATCATTCTCACCCACAACATGATTTATGGCCACATCATTACCCAATATAACATCCACACCTGGGATGGGCAACTGTGTACAAACACCCACAGTGCATAAACTCGGTGTAATGGTGGATCTTAAAGTAACATTTATCAGAGGTACAGTTTGACATCCTGCAACACTCTGAAGAACAACAAATTTTCCAGTATCTCTCTTTTCAACATTAGAAAGTATACTAGATGAGATTAAGGTTTGGGAAGCACCAGTATCACGAAGAATATTCACCGGCTTCCACTTTCCATCAACACACAAAACTTCACCTGAAGACATATATGGTGAATACTGTTTCACCCAATTGGGGTTTACAGTTACATGTTTATTAGTAAATTTATTTTGCACACCTCTACAATAAATGAGACCAGTTGGTCGTAACTCAGGGTGCAAGATAAAACAGGAATTAATTCCATGGCCTTTTTTCTTACAATGGGAACAGGACCTTACAGTGGACACACCTGTAGAACCAACTGTAGGTTTAGAATTAACCTTATTAATATTTGACATTCCTGACAATGAAGTAGCAGGATTAGGTTTTGTAAGAAAAGAGCTCATGGGAGTAACTGGAGCATTAGGACTGGAGGGATTCTGATAAGGAGTTCTGTGAGCATTATGATTTACTTTACGATTAAACTTAGGTGAAGTGGCCGTAAACTGGGCCTTAGTCAACAACTCATGCTCATCAGCGAGCTTTGACAGCTCATAAATGTCTGTTACATTCTTTTGTTCTGCCATATAAGTAGATAATTTGTCTGGGAGACAAGACAATACTTCTTCCATGATAAGAAGATTCTTTAAAGCATCAAACTCTGTGACTGAAAGAGACTTTAACCATCTGTTGCAATAGTTCGTCTTTTGACGAGTAAAATCAGCTATTGTCTGATCACTTACCCTCCTTAGGTTTCTAAATTTTTGCCTGTGTGCCTCTGGATTTAATTGATAAGCATTTAAGATGCTTTTCTTTACATATTCATAATCAAAACTATGAGCGTCAGGTAGGGATGTAAAAACCTCCTGACTACGCCCCTTAAATTGAGACTGCATAATTGCTACCCATTGATCCCTTGGCCAGTTCATACTGATGGCAATCTTATTAAAATGTGCAAAGAAAACCTCAGGATCCTCCTCATTAAACTTGGGTAATTCTATATATTTACTCATCCTTATGGGATTATTATCATTATTAATTGAAACATTACTAGAATTTCCATGCCCAGCTGCCATACGCTGTGTTTCAAGCCTGAAATTAGTGTCAGCCATTTGTTGTTGAATCTCTAATTGCCTAGTGTGTTCTTCGGCTTGTTGCTTCCGGGTTGCTTCCAGTTGCAACTCAATTAAAACTCTCTGTTTTGTGCCTCAACTTCTAAACGTTTAGTCTCAAGCTCTAATAATTCTGTTGCTTTTGAGCCTCAATCTCTAATAATTTTTGTTGTCTTGCAAATTCGTTGGCTTTTTCTTGAGCCTCAAGTTTAGCATACGTTACTTGTGCATCTAACTCAAGACGCCTTAAAGCAATTTGATCACTTGACTCTTCTCTAACTTCCTCCAGACATTCTTCTCCTAATTCTTGGTTCTCAACAAAATGTGTCACTATGACTCTCAGAATTTGTGCCTTAGTCATGCTATTTCTGGCGGTTAATTCTAGCTTACTGGCCATATTTACTAACGCAGACTTTGTTAGGCTTTTAATTCCCTCAAAGTTTGGGTTAGTCAACAGCGACAACACTTGATCCTCCATCGTGATTAACACTTGGCACTTGATTCACAACAATAATAATAAACACACTGGCACTGCACTTCACTTCACTGTAAAATTTTCACCACACTGAAAATTCGCTTGGCCTCACTGCACAAACAAAATTATAGGATGACTTACCTCAAAATCGTGAAACGTTGTTACTTGACACACAGGAAGGCTTGCATGGCACATGGAATAGTTAATAGCAGAAAACACACAAGACACTGGTACCTAGGAAGGCAAGGTTAGATTAGCACAGTTAAGTTTAAGTGGGAAAAATATTTCCCGGCACAGGCCCCCATAACTATGTTACCAGATCGTTCGTTACGGCTCGTAACCCTGTACAGCATTAAAGAAACTTGTTGTCTAAGGTCATAGAATTGCTGTAATATAGAGCGGGTCACCAGTGTAACCACATGATTGGCACAAGCACAAGTAAGGTATTTATCCCTTAGGACTAAGAAATATACATATAAAATATTAATATATATATTTTAACAATATAATCAGTAGTATTAATCATAAATACAGATGGACAAAATGATATATAAAACAATTTGAAGTATTTTCTCCCTTATAAAAATTATGTATGGCAAAACAAATATATATAACAGACTTATCTTCTACAGATGTTAGCTCTCCTGCCCCAGACGAGTTACTGACTACTTAACTGGCGGGGGCCAAAAACATTGCTTCTGCCCCGCGAAAAATTGCCAAACTAACATTATTTAATTAAACTTACATGGAGCAAAATAATGTGACAAGAGTAATCTTAAAGTAACTTAGTAAATGGTTAGAATAACATGCATAACAAAAATGATGTAATTATTAATACATGCAGTAATTAAAATAAAATAACAAAAGGAAATATTAGGCAACGCTCCCCCAACATCAGGACTAAAAGTTTCTCACGGAATGTTGCCTCTCAATGTTCAAACAATTACAGAATTCCCATCAGTGATTCCAACTGATGATCATAGATAAAACCACTTTCCCACGAAATCAACCGTGAAATAACAAAGAGCCATTACTCGTTCCCATGGGTGGAAAAGTTAGGCTTAATTGAACATATAAATCAGGCACACATATCTTACATATAAGTACAGAATATTTAGATGTACATATAATCAGATAAAACAAGACATATATATAAGTACAAATTAATGTAGAAGTACAAATTAATGTATTTAATTACGTAGCTTATAGAGGTACGTAACACCACTAACCCCATTTATTTTAGGTGCGGTCATACCTTGGGGTTACGAGGCACCTTAGTAAGTAAATTACTTGCTACTTAATTAATAATATACTAACTAGGTAATCAACATTTAACAAATAAATATTTGATTTATTTCAGTTGCTTAAAGAAAAAATAAAATATATATTTGGCAATATATAAATTCATAACAATAAAGAATTAAATAATAAGTCTTATCATCATTTACAATAAAATTCATATATATACCAGAATTAAAAAGAAATGCTAAAAAATACATAACTGTATCAGTGCATTATATACTGCATTATACATATTTTTATTATCATCAACTAATAAAGTGGTAATTTTCATTTGGCAGGTAAATGAAAAGCAGCACCGTTCCTGCTGGAGTTTCTGCGGTAGAGAGCCACTTAGTGAACACTGTTATGCAACCCATCCTCTTAACAATAATGTCGCTTTTCGCTCGTATGCGCGCTATAGCTAAAAATGGACGTAATTTTAAATGAAATCGGTTCACGAAAGTGATATACCCTCCTGTTTTCTGAGTTCTCTGGCTTACTCGATTAGGTTAGTAGAGGAAACTTTCAATTAATGGTTTTCAGACCGTTTTGTAACTTTAGGAGAATTTCCTGTTCTCCTAACCCATCACAGGACCCTTAATTTACTGTTTTTGAAAAAAAATCATTTGTTTTATTTTCAAATTACGTCCATTTTCAGCCGTACGGACAAACAGCCAAATTCTGACATAATTTGTATGAGGCTAGGTTGAAACTCAAAGAAGAAAGCTTCAATTTTCCAAGATGCCACAGGATATGACTACTATCACTGAAGACAGCTAAGTATACTGTTATGTTTGTAGTTAGGTTCTTTACTTTACTTTCTTTACTTTAGGGGGCGCAACATCCGAAAAAATTCGGTAAAAAATCGAAAATTTTTGAAATATTTATAAAAATACTACAACATTGTGGCAACACTCTGGTACAATCATAATTATTTTACGATATAAATTGACGTATTTATGGCACATTTTCATGCGTAATTGTGCAGAATCCGGTGCCCGGCAGCTGTGGCGCGCGAAAGGTATTGCCTCGTACGTTCTAAACGTCAAATTTTTCGTAATAACGTCGTAAATAACGCTGTATTTATGAATAGAGTAAATATACACTCATTGGCATCTCTTTCATCCCTCGTGGGGTCCGGCAGACCAGAAACCCTCAGTCACCTTGTGTGTCTCATTGAGGATAGATGCTTCGTCGGTGCGCGCTCCATTCTCGCTCTTGGAATAGCGCATTGTTGCGTCTACTGCACAATGATATATATAGATGAAGCGTTAGAAGATAAGAGCAGCAAATCTGACACACGGTCGATGTCTATATCAGTAAAAGAAAGCCGCTTTAGCGCGGAGAAGAGTAAATACAGTGACAGATGGTGGTGAGGTGTGAGGCACGCAGAGGCGCGACACTTGACACCTCCTCAACCTCCCACAACTTTCCTCAACCTTTCTCACACACCTTCGTCAACTCTCCTAGAGCCTCCTTACACACCTTCCTAGACCTCCCTCCCTCCAACAAGCCAAGACAGACTCCTAAGGAAGGTGATCCAGCAATCATGCAGGTGCCTGTGAGTGCCCATTGCAGTGCCACCTTGAGGACCCACAATTCGGACCAATTATAATAGGTTAGCATGTTTTAGTGTTATAATGGGATATTATAATATATTTATATTATAATATAATTATAATATATATGTGCAGGAATATATATATATAAATTTCTATGGAATTTTTTTTTTTTTTTTCCCCAATTTTTTTTTTCCGTTTGTTATCGGGGGATTTGCATGGAACTTACACACCTTGCTGAACGGATGCCTATCTGCAAGGGTGCCAATTATGAACGCAATTGGTCCACGTCAAGCTCGGCTACAGGTGGCCAAACTTTGATCTTATTTTACTCAGGTAAAGAAATTTTCAACTTCAAGGTGTTTCACAGCTTTCATTTTTTAATCAAATTTCATGAAAATTGCACCTTATATGTAGAGTTTGTGCTTCTACACTTGTGCGGAGCACTGTAGTCCAAAGTCCATTTATTGATTTTATAAATATTTATAACATCATATATTGCATATTTGGGGGGAACTTTGAATAATTGTATTATTGCACTAAACACTTTTTTGATAAAACTGCTCCATACAATCCTTTATTATATGCTAATGTGATACCAGAGTGTTATAGAAATGATTTTAGTTAACACATGTGTTCCCTGAAAGATTTTGAAAATGTTGAAAATCGTTGCAAATACGTTGTGTATTTTTTTCTCCCTTTCTATTTAGGTTGTGATGCTGAAACTTGGACCAGTTGCAGCCCTTTCTATAACCATTTCTTAAATAAATTATATAAAAAATTGAACAACTTTACTTTTCGGATGTTGCACCCCTTAGGGTGTTAGGAAATAAACCACAATTGTTTCTTGATCTTAACCATTCCTAAACATTTGTTCTAGTCGTGAAGCTTAATTAGAATAAACAAGAACATATCTATAATTTAACTTTGATGTTAATTATATATGAATTATAAAGGATAATATCCTGACCTTCATCTTATCGTACTGAGAGAAGCCATAGCTGATGGAGAAGACGTCGCCAGTTTATCATCTCATTGTGGTCTGTGGCACTTTCTCAATACGAGAAGAGAAAGAAATGCTGTCAGGTTGCCAGAGAGGTTGCTACCAAAACGATCACAA
>WNGS01122176.1:0-10702 GCA_020271785.1 Procambarus virginalis
ATTCAGGAAAAGTACATACAGTTGATTTTGAACATAATGTCGGATTTATAGACAGAGCTAGTACATACAATACCTAAAGCCACTAATACTCAAAGCATTTTGGGCAAGGTGTGGGGGAAAAAACACTTAGGCTAAAACTTAATAGTAAGTGGGATTAAGTATAAATTGTGTTGAAAGAAGGAATAAAAAATAAAAAAGGGGGGTAACAGCAGAAATCAGCAATTGTACACATTGGTGAACAGCATTGTTTAAAAATAGCAAGACATGGGTTGACATTTAGGGCTAAGGTAGGTTACATGGAGTTAATTAGGTAGTACTTGGTTTTACTGTACTCTTAAACTGGTTGAGAGAGGTACAGCCTTTGACATGATTCGGGAGGTCATTCCACATTCTGGGTCCCTTGATTTGTAGAGCACTTCTAGTTTGGTTACCACAGCCAATTTTGTAACAGGAAGAGGTCTTTGTGGTGTCTGTGTATAGCTGAGATAGTCTTGGTTGTAAGGTTGATGTAAAGTCATTCCTGGTTACTGACTTTAATACTTAAATAACTACATGATAGAGTAGCTCCCAAGCTGGTAGCGTCCTGTATGCTTTTGTTTACCTTCTCTAGTGGCGTCCAGCCGCCGCACATAGAAAACGGATGGTACCATTTTCTGTGAACATGACATCCCTCCTTTTCTTTAAAAAGAATGAATACAGGATGTCTACCATGCTTGTAGCACAAAGCAAAGTTATTGACACAAAGTAAGTTATTAACATATCAAGAGATATTGCATACATTTAACATTAATTAAACACACAAAGAATTTAAACAATCTTAACCACAAAGGATTTCAATGTTAAAAATACATATGCAATGTTAAACAAACATGAAAGAAACTGTAATACAAAGTTACAAAATATTGAATGAGAGATCTGCATTATTCAAACAATATTAAATTTAGTTCAGCATAACAAGTAAATACTTTGCATTACATAGGAACACAATTAATCATCATATCGTGTAGGGCGTTTAACATGTCGTTTTGGACGAGAGTCCTTAAATACAAGAATATCCCTCGATGAATTGTTTATCGAGTTATAACTCATTTTTTCTTTTTCTTTTGCACGACTTTGCACTTCATCATTTTCTACACTATTTGGAATCACTTTGAAATAAGCCATATTACGTGTTATACTATGATCTCTATTACTCGCTGTTACCATAGTTCCTTTTACACTAATCACTTTATATGGTTTTGTATCATACGGCATATCTAGCTTTCCCTCTTTTTTCTTTTTAACGAGAACAGTATCTCCAACCTTTATGAATTGTTCCTTTGCACGTTGATCATGAGCAATTTTCATTTTGCCCTTGGCTAGTGCATCCTTCTGAGCGAGACGTTTATCCGTTACCTTGGCTGGCATGACAGGTAGTGCGATTCTCATAGGACGTCCAAATAAAAGTTCGCCAGGCGACTTGCCCAGTGTTCCATGCGGTGTTGCACGGTAGTTCCTGAGAAAAGCATACATAGCTTGTTTCCAGGATCGTCCTTCGGCATGAGCACAGCGTACAGCTTTCATGAGAGGTTGCATGAATCTCTCGACTTCTCCATTTGCTTGTGGATGTAGTGGCATCACACGGCGGTGTTTGAATCCAATATGCTCAGCAAAGTTGACAAAGTCTTGTCCATTAAATGGCGGTCCATTGTCCGTCTTGACAACTTCAGGAATGCCAAAGTTTGAAAAGATCTTGTCGAGTTTCGGGATGACAGCCTTTGCAGATGTGGAAGTGATGATTTCTACTTCTGGATAACGTGAGTGATCATCAATGACTACCATCAAGTACTCTCCAGTTGGTAGCGGTCCACAGAAGTCCATCGATACTTCCATCCATGGTGCAGCAGGTAGTGGTGAAGGTTGTAGAGGTGTTGGTCTTGAAGTATCCACTGCAGCTTGGCAAGGGACACAGGCATCATGCATGTCCTTAGCTTGACGATCAATGCCAGGAAACCACACCTTTTCTCGTAGCAGCTGTTTGGTCCTTACAAGACCTTGGTGTCCTTGATGTGCAAGCTTCAGAGCACGTTGCTGGAGAACAGCTGGAATGACGATACGAGTACCTCGCAGCACGGTGTCGCGTTGTTGCGTAACACTTAATTCTGTCTGGATGCGTTCAAGTGCTTTGAATGCATCTTGGTCAACTCCTGAGGGTGGGATGCGTGGAAACTTTTTCTTAGTCAATGCATCCACTGTTGCTTGCAGAGTTGGGTCCTCTAGGGTTGCAGTACGGATTTCATCAAGAGTGAGAGCCTTAGGGACTGCATCACAGGTTACAGAGTGTACATATTCCTCGGCAACTTGCTGATGCTTGGTGATGGTGAAACTGTTGGCAGGATGTCGACTGATGTAATCAGCGGGATTGCCTGCACCTGGCTTGTATTTCACCGTAAAGTTGTATGGTTGCAGACGAAGAGCCCATCTCTCAATGCGAGCTGGTGGTTTGGACTTTGGATTATTGAAGATGGTCTCCAACGGTTTGTGGTCAGTGACTATCGTGGTAAAGGGTGCACCAAGCAGATACACATTGAAGTGTTCACAGCCCCATACAAGAGCAAGAGCTTCCTTCTCTGTCTGACTGTATCGTTGCTCAACATCTGTGAGAGAACGGCTGGCGTAGGCAATTACTACTCTTGAATCTGGTTGACCAGGTTTGTGTTGGGCTAACACAGCACCTAAACCAACAGGACTAGCATCCACCGTTAACTCAGTGTCCATTGATGGATCAAAGTATGCAGCAGTCGCATTTTCTACTAGTGCATCTTTCACAGCATCAAATGCATTTTGCTCGACATCGCTCCAGTACCATGATGCATTTTTCTTCAGGAGCTCACGTAGAGGCTTCGTAATGGTAGCAAAATCTGGAATGAAGCGAGAACAGTAGTTTGCCATTCCCAGAAAACTATGTACTTCAGTGGATGTTGAAGGAGGTGCAGCATTCTTGATATCTGCAACTTTCTTAGGATCTGGAGACAGACCTTTGTCACTAAGTACATGTCCAAAGAATTCAATTTTATGTTGATTGAACTCACACTTTGCTCGGCTTAGCGTCAAATTCTTTTCTCGTAAGCGTTGCAATGTTGCACGAAGAGCTTTGTCGTGTTCAGCTTGGGTACGGCCATAAACAATGATGTCATCAGACATGTTGTCAGCATTAGGTATATCTTGCAATACCTGGCTGATGATGTGCTGGAATACTTCAGCAGCACTGTTAATACCAAAACTCAGGCGCTTGTACCTATACAGACCTCGATGTGTCGTAAACGTTGTGATGAATCGACTCTCATCATCAAGTTCAAGCTGATGATAGCCCTTGTTTAAATCTAACTTGCTGAATACAGTTGCACCATTCAAGCGGTAAATCATATCATCTACAGTGGGTGTAGGATGGCGTTCACGCATTATTGCCTTGTTGGGAACACGCATGTCTACACAAATGCGTATCTCATCTGGATTCTTCGGCTTTGGTGGAGTGACAATTGGGCTTACCCATGGTGTTGGGCCTGTTACCGGTTCAATGATATCTAGTTCTATCAGCCTATCCAGTTCGGCATCGACTTTCTTGCGAGTATGGAATGGTTGTCGGCGATGTGGTTGGGCAACTGGAATTACATCTGGGTTGATATGCAGATGTACCTTGCTATCAGTATAACAACCTATGGATTTAAACCGATCAGAAAATTCAGCAACAATAGCATCAACATTGTTTGCAGATTCCACTGCTACAGCATTAGAAAGCTGAAGTAGCCCCAATTTGGTTGAAGTCTTGTAACTGAGTAAAGACTCCTTTGCATTCCTAACAACATGGAATGTAGTAATGAGCATTGCATTCTTTGACTTAATCTCTGCAGTGAAAGTTCCAATCACTGGTAAGGCTACCTTTGAAGCATAGGCAGTGGCTTTGCCATTATAGTTTTCAAGCTTTGGGAACTGTTTTTTAAATTTTTCATAGTGGCACTCAGCAATGGTGTCAATGTTTGATCCAGTGTCAATGAGAATTTTGAGACAAATGCCAGCAATGTATACTATAGTCTCTGGGTTGTTTGGAAGATCATTCCATTTGTGATTGATTGTACTCCATAAATATAATCACATTCACTGTCATCTGAGACTGGTTGTAATGAAATGTTGTCTTGTATATTATTAACATTCTTGATTTGAGGTGCAATATTGTGTTTGCCACCTCGACTCCTATGACTTGATCCTCGTACATTGCTTTTATTTATTGATTGTGGTTTCTTTAGTGCGGAACGACACATAGCACCAAAATGATTTAGTTTTCTACACTCATAGCACTTCTTACCTTGTGCAGGACAAACATTATCTTGGTGTGGGTAGTCTCCTCCACAATTGTAACATTTATTATTGACAACCTCTGATGTGAGTCGTTGTGACTGCTTGAGTCTTGTTCCATGACTCCAGTTGTGATGTGGTTCTCGGCTCAATTTAATGTTAGGTTTGGCATGATATCTTCTATGATCATGGTGTACTCCCTGAACCTTACATACTTCATGACTGTTAGTAACAGTGGCAGAACCGTTGTTGGCACTGCACTCCATGGCACGAGCATCACGTGCAGCATCTTCCATTCGACGAGCCATATCCAGTATCTTGTTAAGAGAACTTTCATCATCAACAAGTTCTAGAGCTCTTCGACGAAGACGTGTAGATGTGCATGTTTCAATTATTTGCTGTTTGATTTCTTTGTCAACATCAGCAAACTCACAGTGGGCTGCTAAACCCTGCAGACGTGTATGGTATTGATCAACAGTTTCATTAGAGAGTTGTTTTGCTCTCCTGAAATGCATAATTTCCATAGCAGTATTTTGCCTTGGTTTGAAATGCTCAGTTAATTTGGCCTTGGCAGTGTCATAATCTTTGGCACCACCAGTATCTTTCAGTGTATCAAAGATATCACAAACTCTATCACCTGCATAGTGAAGCAGAAAGGCACGCTTTCTTTCAGCACTTTTGATGTCAGAAACTATCAACAAATTTTCAAACCTTTTAAGCCATTTGACCCACCTCTGTGACAGGTTTGTCTGGTCACAGTCAGGATCAAATGCAGGAAACTGAGGTATATTTGCCATTTTTACTGAATAAATTTAAACTTATCACTTAAAATGTTCCTCAGAATATATAACACTTACTGCACTGTATATGTTATTTAAGAATTCACTGTAATTACTTTAATTTTGCAAAGCACACAAGCATTTTAATGCAAAAGTTCACAACAGTGCACAACACAGCAGCAACTGACTTCTTACCTAGCCCTTGTGTACATGTGTTGTTCCTACTCACAGCAACACAGCAGTTGTTAGCAGTTGGTACAGCAATTGGCAGCAGTTGGCAGCAGTAGGTAGCAGTTGGCAGCAGTAGGCAGCAGTAGGCAGCAGTAGGTTCACAGCGTGAAGAATTTTGTAGCACGGAGCGTCGTTTCGTAACCAAAACATCAGGTTTTGTACACTGCATCAAAGCGTCGTTTCGTACACAGCGTCGGCAGATTCCTCTCACAGCAACACTCAGCACAGCTTGGGTAGCACACAGCATTGGCCAGCACACAGCAACGGCCAGCACACAGCAACGATCAGCACACAGCAACAGTCAGCACACAGCATGGGGTTGCATACAGCATCGGGTATGGTGCTCAGAGACAGCTTCTCCTTCCTCCTCTGGGCGAGACAGCATGCTCCTTCCTTGTGTTTTGTTGAACAAAATACCTGCGTTCCCAGTTCATCCTCGTCGCCAGTGTGGTGTCTGTGTATAGCTGAGATAGTCTTGGTTGTAAGGTTGATGTAAAGTCATTCCTGGTTACTGACTTTAATACTTAAATAACTACATGATAGAGTAGCTCCCAAGCTGGTAGCGTCCTGTATGCTTTTGTTTACCTTCTCTAGTGGCGTCCAGCCGCCGCACATAGAAAACGGATGGTACCATTTTCTGTGAACATGACAGTCTTGGCCACAAATTTGTTCCATGCTAAATGTAGAGGAATCAGCTGAGTATTAATCAAATAAAATAAGCTGCCTCAGCTTATAAGGTAAATAAAATAAGCATTTCTCAAATAAGTAGCTGCCTCACCTCACTGCCTTACTGCTACATAGCCTTCCCGGCATGGTGCCTTGTTTTGATTATTACTTGTTCCACACCTAAGTTGTGTAACAGGAAGAGGTCTTGGACCCCTACTTCCCTCTCTCTCTTTTTAAATAATCCATATAGTCATAATTATAGCTTTAAGTATTCAATGAATAAAGTTTTTTACTTTTTAGCCTTCTCCTTACCTAACATCATTTGTGCAGCATATTTATCTTTTATTTCTCACCCAGATTTAATTTCAAAATAAAACCAAAGTAAATAAATTAGAAATGGGTATGTATAGCTAAGGTACACCCTTACTACTAGGTGAACAGGGGCATTTGGTGATAGTAAATGATCCCATCAGGCAGGGCTCATCACCTTCTCTCATATTTCATGTTCACCAGTGTTTATTTACTTAATAACTACGGGTATAATATCTTGCTATTATAAAACTAATTCTATTATCATAAAAGACATATTTACTCAAAGTTTCAAGCAGAGAATGCATATATAACTAACACGAAGGGCTCCTCTTCACGAGATTCAATTTTTATAATCTTTTGTTTATGTTCCAAAGTTTTAAAATCGATCCCAGTGTTATGTAGTAGAGAAAATTTGAGTTATATCCAGTTTACGTAAAGCTATGAGTGGTCGAAACCACACTTAAATCCCAGAATGAACTTACGAAGGTTTTTCCACTTAGTGTAGCTACCTGAATACCGACGTAGCCGCCACGAAGGCGCTAAGAAGGAAAACATTCGTAGCTAAGAAGAAAAACCTTCGTAAATACCTTCGTGAATCTAGGGCCGGATTCAGGAAGGTACTTACGAAGGTTTTTCCTCTTAGCTAAGAATGTTTTCCTTCTTAGCGCCTTCGTGGCGGCTACGTCGGTATTCAAGTAGCTACACTAAGTGGAAAAACCTTCGTAAGTTCATTCCGGGATCTAAGTGTGGTTTCGACCACTCTTACATCACATGAGACATCACATCACATGAGACCAGAAGACATGGCAGGATGTGCAGAATACCCACGTTGAAAATCAGAGGTGCAACTGGTACTCTGAGAGAGAACTCTATCAACATCAGGGGCCTGAGACTGTTCAACACGCTCCCGCTACACATAAGGGGCATAACTGGCAAACCCCTCACAGTGTTCAAGAGAGAACTGGATAAGCACCTCCAAAGGATACCTGATCAACCAGGCTGTGACTCATACGTTTGGCTGCGAGCAGCCGCGTCCAACAGCCTGGTTGATCAGTCCAGCAACCAGGAGGCCTGGTCGATGACTAGGCCGCGTGGACGCTAAGCCCCGGAAGCACCTCAAGGTAAGGTATCAAGGTTATGCTTTTGTTACTTATTTGTCACTATGCTTATTAGTCATTATGATTTATTAATGGATTAGTTGTTATTATAATTATTTAGATGCTGCCGGTGTCCCAGCAGCTGAAGGCCCAGCTGAGCATGCCCTTATAATCAACCATTATTATTATGAGTATTGTTAATATATTATTAGTAGCTGGTAATAGCAGCCGAGGGCTCAGCTGGTGGTGTTGCAGCTGAGCATGCTCAGTCACCCTCTTTACTCACACACGTTTGCTGTTCCTTGCATTTTGTCATTCCTTATTCAGTTCTAATTTATGTATTATATATTGTTTGTTTGTTCCTCGGTCCAGACACAGCTGCTGGTGCGCCGGCTGACATATAGACCATGCCGATGATACAGCAGCTGAGGGCCCAGCTGGTAGTGTTACGGCCGCTGGGCGAGATCCAGCGGATGGGCCAGCTGGTGGTGTGCCAGCTGAGCATGCCCTTGGGGGCCAAGCTCAGCTGCCGAGGTCCCAACCGATGTTCCAGCTCGATGTGAAGGTTCAGCTTGCACAGTCACCCCTCTATTTATATACGATTGCTGTTCTTTACATTTAGTCATTCTTTATATTCAAGCCCAGCTGCTGAGGTCCCAGCCGATGATCCAGCAGCTGATGGCACAGCTGGGGGTGTTTCAACTGAGCATGCCCCTGGGGGGCCAAGACCAGCTCCGGATGTCCTGGCTGAAGATTTTCCCGCAGCTGCAAAGGTCCAGCTGCCGAGGCTGCAGATTGCGTGTCCCAAACGAGGATCTTCACGAGGGAAGAAGGGAAGAACGCATTTTCTAACCATTCTTAATAATAATTTTGTTACAGTTCTCATTCGTCTTGTTGAGCGTAAGTGTTTCTGCAGTTCCATGCCACTTAACACCCTCTTGCCTTGGCCTGTTGGCGTTCCTTAGTACTTACCCGCTTACCCTGGGGGCCAGGCACAGCTGCCGTTGTCCCAGCTGATGAGGTACCACCCAATGATTCAGCAGCTGGTGGCCCAGCTGGTGGTGTTCCAGCTGGGCACGCCCTGGGAGCCAAGCACAGCTGCTGTTGTTCCGGCTGAGGTGGTCCCAGCCGATGATACAGCAGCTGATGGTCTAGCTGGTGGTGCCCCAAGCTGAGCATGCCCCTGGGGGCCAGGCACAGCTGCTGCTGTTCTGGCCGATGAGGTACCAGCCGAGGATCCAGCAGTCGATGGCCAAGCTGGTGGTGTTCCAGCTGAGCAGGCCCCTGGGAGCCAAGCGCAGCTGCTGTTGTTCCGGCTGAGGTGGTCCCAGCCAATGATCCAGCAGCTGATGGCCCAGCTGGTGGTGTCCCAAGCTGAGCACTCCCCTGGGGGGCCAGGCACAGCTGCTGTTGTTCCGGCTGATGAGGTCCCAGCCGATGATCCAGCAGCTGAGGGCACAGCGGGTGGTCACGCACAGTAACCCTCTTTAATTTTATGCATTTGCTGTTCTTTATATTTTGTCATTCTTTATATTCAAGCACAGCTGCTGGGGTCCCAGCCGATGATCCAGCAGCTGTTGGCACAGCTGGTGGTGTTTCAGCTGAGCATGCCCCTGGGGGGCCAAGCCCAGCTCCGGATATCCGGGCCGAAGTTTCCCGCAGCTGCAAAGGTCCAGCTGTCAAGGCTCCAGAAGATGTGTCCCAGCCGAGGTTCTTCACGAGAGAGAAGAAGGGAAGAACGCATTTTTCTCTCCTTTTTAATGATAATTTTGTTACAGTTCTCATACGTCTTGTTGAGCGTAAGTGGTTCCGCAGTTCGATTCCACTTAACACCCTCTTTCCTTGGACTGTTGGCGTACCTTAGTATCTCCCCGCTGCATAGCGATATGGACTTCGCTGCACTCTATGCAGTCTTCGGAGCCACCTGCAGTCCCCTGTCTGAACTGTGTTTAACATTGACTTAATTTATATTATTTAACATAATTTATTTATAAAAATTTGTATTATAATTATTTATATTTTATTATGCAATTTTATTGTATTTTATTATCTATATATTATTGTTAATCTTATTAATTTAATTTGATAATTTAATTTATATAAAAATATTTATATAAATGCTATTATATATAATTTATTATTGGTACTTGCCGTGCCGGTGCCTACTAACTCTCGACGCTGACATTGACTACTTCTATTAGTTTCCCACCGACCGAGGAGGCGTCCGATTGTTCCAGGAGTTAGCACTTATGTATCTGGCAGTCCATCACTAGGCTACATGGTTACTCCGGTGTCGCAGCCCGCTCAGCTATGCCTGGGACTTCATTCAATCCTACCTATTCCTGCCTTCCGCGACAGGTGTCGCAGCCAGTTATCCCACTCTCGCAGCCTAAGTTGCCAGCAGTATACTTTGATGCGGTTCCACGCACCTGTGCCTTTGCTCTTCACGTTAACTCTGCACACCAGGCCCTGCCCACCCTTACTGCTTCATTACTTCCAGACCCACAATAGAACGAGGACGACGAAAACCTGTGATGATCGAGGAAGGCGCAGTGGGGCCACAAAAGGTGGACCACGGCTCTCATGCCCACCGTGCGAGGTATACTGGGAGGCAACCGACTCGCTTCTAAGCAGACACCTCCACTCCACACCCGAGGGGCTCACCACAGCGACAACGACCGACACGGGGTCGACCCTGGGAAGTCGGCCTCGGAGTGGACAGCGTTCACATTCCCACACCCGCCCTGGGGCCAGCCTTCCAGGACTGGTCCCTGTGAGGGCGGGATACTACGACGAAGATATACACCGGATCGACATCATTCGCCATGGTGGAAGCGCTCCATGCTGGAGTCCAATTTTGGCAGTAGGTCCCCTACCAGGGCATAGACGGTGGGCCACCCTGCCTCACTGCCCCACGGCTCATCTAGTTGCCGCTCCGTAGGCCTCCAAGCGAGCTGCGTCAGCTCGCAGCATCTGCCTAGTAGACTCGGATTGGTACCTTTTTCAGTCAGGATAACATGAGTGTTTTAATGGCCTCTCCGGGCATACGGGCATGCTTACGCGGCCACGTAGCAAGTAGTCATGTTCCTATTTATAGCAGCCAGCTTCCGCTCGCCCTTCGGGGGTGGGGGTTCCGCGCAGCTGGCCCTCACGAGATTAGGGGTGCTCTGTCGGAACCCCCAAAGTGACAAGCCAAGAATACCAAGCTTTAGAATTACCGCAAATGCTCATGCAACTTTACCCCTACTCAAATCTCTGAATATGTTAGATATTAAGTCACTGCAC